>KE526860.1:0-10425 GCA_000441915.1 Genlisea aurea | reverse complement strand
TGCATTTTTTTGGTGTTGCAGATGTGGTGAAGAAAATAGGTGTTGTGTAACGGACAGCAGAATGACTCCTCTGTTGAGTGATCCGGATTATGAGAAGGGATTTTCTCACAAGAGACGGAGATCGGTAATTTTCCGAGACAAAGAGACGTCCCGTTTTCGAGCTTTCGCTCGGTACCGACAAATCCCTGCTGTGGACGTCGACGATTCCGACTGACTATCACTCCCACTCCATGGACGAGCTTCTTCGATTTTTATGTCTTGTTTTTTTTTAATATTTCATACCTGTTTTAATACATCGAACCACCAAACGTATAAGGCTCAAATTTTTTTGAAACCTCATTATATACCCATCATTTATTACCGGAAACCAAACATGCCCTTAATATCCAGTAAGGTAGTTTTTCGTCGGTAGTGATCAGGTTACCAAAAATCTGATAATGAGCAATATTATTCGGGGTTTTTTGCGATTTTTGATACGTATATTTCGTAATGTTATAAATTTTATTATCACAATTATTTAAAAATAGCAATTTATACAATACTTGTTTCAAATCTTGCAATTTATAACACAATAATTGTTTTCCGGCATGTCAAAATTTGGTATTTTCTAAAACATATACGTCATAAAATGTAAAAAAAAAATATATACAAACCTATGGTGTATAAATTGTAACATTTTTATAATATGTACGTCATAAATTGCAAAAAATAAAACATGTACGTTATATATTGTTATTTTTAAACAATGTGGTAAAATTTACAACATTACGAAAATAAACGTGTCAAAAATTGCAATAAATAAATCCCCCCTCATTATTTATACCCATTTATGCCGCAAACCAAAAGCATGCCCTTAATATGCAGAGTAAGGTAGTTTTTCATCGGTAGTGATCGGGGGTACCAAAAAACCTGATAACGAGCAATATTATTCCTCCCTCATACACAACATGTATGACAGACAGCATTAATAATCGTGTTTAATTAAATCCTAAACAACTCTGGTTTGCAATATTATTCCTGTGTCGTTTGTTCTTCATGAAATGGCTTAATGCCATGTCCAACCTCACCAACCAAAGTGCCGCTGCAGAGCACGTCTGCGGCGCGGCCGAAAAGCTCGAAATAATTTCATCCGAATCGAAGTACTTGTTCCCGTAGAACCATTTCTCGTCTAACGACGCAACGAAATCAGCAACGACCTACGTGAACAAAAAAAATAAAAAAAAAAAATCATACAGAGGAGAGAACAGTTAAAAAAATAAAACAGAGGCGTTTAATTACGGGTTTTCAACCATTTCCGACGCGTTCGTTTCACAATGCTCTGCAATTTATACCACATTGCTCGTTTTTCGATACGTCAAAATTTGCAATTTTTTAAAACATATACGCCATGAAATGTAAAAAAAAAACTCACGTGGCTATGGCAGAATTCATAATATTCGTATAACACGTGCGGTATAAATCGCAAAACGACGGACATGCACGTCATAAACCGTTCATTTCAAACAAGTAATGGTAAAATTCGCAACACTACGAAACATCTACGGCAAAAAAAATGTAAAAACAAAAAAAAAACCCGTTATAATTACCGTCGAATGGCAACGCACCTGTCGAAACTCTTTCAAATTCGAGACTCGTCGAAGCCGGCCGGCCCAGAGATTATGAGAAGATCTTTTCCAAGATCCCATCAGGGCATCTTCAGGCACAGCCATCTTCAAAAAAAAAAGAAAGAGATGAAAAACCACTTGCTACGATGCTTTAAATCTATCTCTATAAACACCGAAAAAACTTACCTCGATGGCGTAAACCGCGGCTTTAAGAGCTTGTAACCGGCCGGAAAGATTTTTCCGAACCGCGCTTCTTCGTTCGGTATCAAAACCACCGGCACGGCAAACTGCACGATGAGCGGCGTACCTTTCGTCGTGGTCGAAGTCGAGCTCGAACGTGGTATGGCAAATCCTGCAGTGCTTTTCGTCCCTCATGTACAGATCGAAGCAGTGATCGCATCTCCTGAGCAGCAGGTCCTTCTTTCCGTCTTTCACCGCGGTCAGCTCGTGGTAAAACGATTCCCACGTGCTCGCGTCGGGAGCTCGAAAGCCGCCGCGAAGAATCCTTTTCCTCCCCACGTCCTTCTCCCCGATTCCGTGGACTCGTGCGACCAAAGAGGAGGACGGACTGGACATGTTGTCGACGTCTGAAACCGGGGAGGAGCTGCTGCTGCTACTCAGTTCTTCAGAAGAATCATCCGGACGATGATGAATAATCATCCGTTGTTGTTTCCGGTTCGAAAAATGATCCGACATCGCTGGAACCAGCGTTTCTCTGATATTTTCCAGCGACGATAAAAGACGAGCCTCGCGAGCACCCCTCCGGTCCAAAACGGAAACCAAGACGGACATCGCCTGAGAAAACGGAAGCAGCAGAATTGAGACCAATCAAATATCTTATATCACAGAAACCAAAGAGGAATTTTTTTACAAACCTCTTCGGAATCAATGATCTCCCAATGGCCATTTTCGGACGATTCGAAATAAATCCGTCTGTGCCCGGGATCGAAACCGTCGCAAGGACCCAAGAACAACCAGTATCTGTTGTACCTTCGATCTGAACCGAGATAGATGGATTGCATAGGGTGTGTTATGCACTCATCATCCACATCCTCCATCGTTTTCATCATGGCACGTTTTTCTTCGTCTCCGAATTTCGACATCGCGACGAACGAATCGACCGGTTGTCCCGGAATACTCATTATATCGGGCGAATTCCCAGCAGAGCGCCCGGATAGTACCCGGACCGTGTTACCTCGTTTTGCTGTCGACGATCTTTTTACTTTCGCACCGGAACCACGGGGAACACCAGGACGGCATTCATCATTCGACGCTAACTGATCCTGAAAAAAAAAATTAATAATAATAATAATATTGTTATCCCGAAATTATAAACGGATCAACAATTATCAAACAAACACGTTTGGGAGGATTATCAAAAGCAAGCAAACGGAACTGAATTCGGACTTGCAGAGCAACATAAAATTTTCAGAATAAAAGGAACGGAACCAAGGATCCGACAGGTACGATACGTATAATCATAATAAGTTTACCTCCATTCTGATGCAGGAACAGGCATTCAGTAAATCCAGCAAATTGACTAAGGCGTCGAGCTTGTCTTCGACTCTTAAATCTGCGTATTCACCCTCCATCAGGCCTAGTAGCCACACTTCTCCATTATGGCTTTCATCGATTTCGTTACAAGGACTGGAACCTCCTCCAGAGTCATGCTCCGGGTCATTAGCATCATTTCCACCGGTGACTTCGGAAAAATCGTCACCACTTTCAAAATCATCAGATCCAGAAAGAAAGTCATCTTCGGATTCTTTTTCAACTGCACAGTTCCGCACACGGTACGTGGATAAGGATATCTTTTCGAACAATGTTACGTCACTAGAAAGAGCTGAGGAGATTAAATCCTCTAACTCAGGGAGAGCATCCGTGAGATTCAACTGCTGGATCTTCATCGAAAAAAAAAAAAAAGCAATCAGCAAAGAGAAAAAAAAGATAAAATTTATATACTTGGGACGCTACTACTACGTTTAATACAGTGCTAAATTGAAATAAAACTTACTGAAGGGCATTTCGCTAAATCTGTGACATCCATCCCAGTTTTCCCATGGTTCAACAATGCACAAAATAGTTCCGCCTTCAATGTGCCCGGAATTAAGGCATGCTTATCGATGATATTCACTTCCTGGGCAGAGGAAAAAAAAAATGACCCCAACAAATAAAAGGATGCTTGTCAAAAACACGTTATAATGCAGGTCAGAAAGAAAAGAGAAAATGGGGCAGATTTAAAAAGCATTACAAACCTCGTTGCAGTTTGGTTTATGTCTCACATCAGCCTTAGAGCCAAAACCGGCTTTAACAAACACCTGACGAAGTATTTCGCACCATGTAAGGTGATTCAGTGACTTTGTCCAGAATTCCAGATCAAAGTCACATTGATCAAGCTGTAGAGCAATGGAAGTTCGATCATCAAATCAGTATATTCATTCAAGTGATAATAACTAAATGAAATAATGTCATAAAAAATTATCTAAATAGCACAAACATTATAACTCCTTTGAGCAACTAAGAATGCCCCATGAAAAGAAAATAAGTGAAATTTATAACTACTCACCGAGTGGAGCAAATTTAAAAATTTGCAATTTTTTATTGCATTGGAGAAAAAGCCTCGTCTGAGCTCTTTCTCGACTTCAATCAAAAGTAGCCTCAGAAGGGAAAGATGCACTTGACCCAACAACAATGAATTCTGGATGCCAGAAATAGAGGCATAGAACTAAGAAATATTACATTGATGGATATTCCAGCTTTAGCTATTATAGTTGTAAAGCTAACCTTATCACAAAATGCCTGTGCAAAATCATCCAGGGTAAATGAGCGTATCCTGAGTGTCACAGCATATGTACAAAGAAAATGAAATGCCTACAAAGAAAAACAAGGAACTTGAGACAGAAAATATATATATAGATGATAACACTTCCGAAATGGAATTCACAGTAGAAAATGAACGGGAACCAGAATACATCTATATAAAGCCTATAATATTTGGTAGTTATCCCATGTGTTACCCTAAAAAACTTCGTGACAAGCTGTGGCGAGGAAGCCCAGGGCTGCATGGGCAAGGGCTGCTTCATGACAACAGAAATTGGAGGAAACTTGGCTAGTAAGTCTATAAACATGGAAGAATTCATGAAGCAGATAAGAAATATGGTGAATCATTAATGAAAAACTTTGACAGAAAAATTCAGTATAGTTATACCTTTACAAAGAGGGCAGCCATGAGAAGCACTGATTGGAAAATGGGGGCAACAGGATAATATTCTTGCCCCTAATTGTGATTCTCTTAGCTCTAGTTCCTCATCATCCAGCAACTTAGCAAACTGTTCATTATTTTCAATTCTTTTTACATCATCAATCCCTAGTTTACATTTATCCTTGCGAAGCAGATTTTGCTTTTCAACGTGCCGACCCTTCATCTGCAATCATAGTTCAGTGAATGAGATGATAAATTATCCAACATTTTCACAGTGAGCAGCTCCTACCTTTTTATTCCTCAAGGAAACATTCCTCTTGGCTAGTTCTTTCTTCGCCAATTTCTTCTGGAAATTTATTTTCAAACATAAATGACATTTCAAGCAATGCTGTAACTAATTTGATTAGAAAAAATGACAGAATATGAAAACAAAGGCAAGTGGAGAGCTAACCACAACAGATTCTCGAGTCAATTTCTTCTTCTTTCTTATGGTACTGTTATCCCGCATAGCTTTTAAAGTCATTAAACCTTTACCAATTCTGTGTCTAACACCACGGTCACCCTTTAGAGTCATCGGACCTTTACCAACACCGTGATTTTTCCAGAGCGTATCTCTCTGCAATATTAAACCTTTACCCATACCGTGCTTCTTAAGGGTAGAACCATTTGCAGTAATAGGGCCCTTTCCAGGGCCATATCTCATGGAAGATGAACTTGTAATACAAGCTTCATAGTCTACAACTGCATGCATGGAAACCTAACCCCAAGAAACTATGGATTAGTAGGATCACATAACCAAGAAATATAGCAATCTTACAATGATGGAAACAAAAATTCAATGAAAGGTGCTTGCAACTACCTTTGATCTTTTAACGCAAACGGGCTTCTTCTTAAGCTGGGATGTTGAACAATCTAGCAAAAAAGAACATATCAGCAAATTTACTACTGCCTGCCGTGGAACCACAGAAATATGTTAGCCACATCCATTAATAACCATCCTTGCACTCGTTATTCGACATAAAACCCCTTTTTGCCGTCATTTGCTTTCAATTGCTCACTAGAAGTTTTAAAGCAGAAATTAAGCTTGCAGACACAACAATTTTCTATGTGCTAAATAAAGGAACGGAAAGAAATGAACTGTGCCGAGTAAAGGCAAGTTCCCCTGTTTTCCCAATTCTAGACCTTTATTCTGATCGCTATGCAGATATCGTGGAATTAAAGAACTGATCCAGACCGCACTGATCGAAAACAGAATTTCATAATCAGAATTCCATCTCAAAATCATTACCAAAAAAAAAGAAAAAGAGGATCAGAGAACACCACATCCATATCATACCGCCGAAAACAGCATTGGATGGAAGAGCGTCAAATTGATCGCCGAGAGGTGGTCCATCCTTCCTAAAAACTTTGGCGAGAATATACTCAGAATCATACATGTACTCCTGCAGTCTCAGCCTGTAATCCTTGTCATTCGTAAAAACCTGCCGCTGATTCTGCTCGCTCTTTCTCTTCCTCTTTCCGGCCGCCAATATTTGCTCCGGAATCATCACTTCCATCGTCGACTCCTCTTCTCTTCGCCATAAACGATCCATTTCACATTACTCAACGAGACATACGAAACGAACACTAACGAGAATTCAGCAAAACAATTCACACTCCCCGTCGTCAACTCCAGTGATGAGGTGAGAAACGAAGTTCAGGGTTTTAACACAGGGTAGGGTTTTGGCCTTTTCTCGTCCGGAGATATTTTCGTTTTATCAAAGATTTTTTAATAATTTAAAAAAAAAAACGTGAAAAATAATATAAATATAATGTGGGTCCCTCTCTTTTTATTTTATAACGGCCCAATCCGAGTTTGTTACGAGGCCCAATAAAAGCCCACTTATTATATAGTCACATCTCACAGCTCATATTTCGTAATTTCATTTCATTTCGATAATTTCATTTCATTTCGATAATTTCATTGTAAGCTGATCCTTTGGGAGCTGGAGACTGGAGTACGCTGAATACAAAGAGGAGCGATCGGTGCTCGAGCTAAGTGTAAATGGTAATCAGAAGCTTGTATTTCTATTTCGAGGTTGTAGATCTTGTAGATTATGGAATGCGGATTGTTTGTTTTGCGTTTAACAGATTTTCAGCTGTTGCCGTGGTATTTCTGTAGTAGTTTTCTGTTTGAAATCAACGATTCTTACAGATATTGGAGCTGTCTCGATGTTTTGAAATCAACGATTCGTTTGATTTTTGGATTCGGCTTCTTTTCGTTTACTGATAATTAATACAGGAGAAGGAAGCCTTCAGAAAGTACCTGGATTCTTGTGGAGTCCTTGATTCTCTAACCAAAGGTTATCATATCAGATGGCTTTCTGTTTCATTCTTGACTTAACCAGTCTATTATGATTCCTTTGAACTGTAGTTCTCATCTCACTGTATGAGCAGAATGAAAAGCCATCCTCAGCTATCGAGTGAGTGAATTTAGTTAGATTGCTTATGAATTTGCTCTGAATCAGAATTGCATTAACAGCCGAGTGCGTATTTCATTTTTTTCGACAGTTTCATCCGACAGAAGTTAGGCGGCCCTACGCTTGCCGAACACGAGAACCTGAGAGCAGAACTCTCCGATCTTCAAGTTCGATACAACGAGCTTTTGGCCGCACACCAAGCTAAATGTCGAGAGGTTTGGTCCTTCGGGACGTTTATACGCCCCGAAGCAGCAGCTACTCCGATCTGTTTCTGTTTCTGTTTGCATACTCTCCGATCTGTTTCTGTTTTCAGTGTGAAGAGTTGAAAAACTCCGACGATGCGGTCGCAAAAGACGAAGCAGCAGCTACTCCTCCTCCTCCTCCTCATGAGGCCTTGTGATGTTGTTTGTGTAAGTCTCTGTGTATGTATAATGTATGTATGAAGAATAGATTATTGTATGTATTGAAATGGGGGCGGGTCGAATTGCCCGACCCGTTTATTGTTATTGTTTGAAACCTCTGTCCGACCCGTTTCTTGTTTTGTTATTGAGTTTTGTTATTTGTAACCCGCCGTCGGTGGGTTGGGTGTAAAAAAATCGAAAACCCGCACGAACCTGCCCGCTGCTCACCCCTAGTTCTATTTGATTATTATGGATAAAAAATATTGCATTTTGTATTATTTTTATCGTGAATTTTATTGTTTAAAATGAACAATTTATGACATACGTGTTTGATGTTTTGCAATTTATACCAAATATGTTATAAAAATATTGCAAATTATACCATAGAATTGCGAGTTTTTTGATCTACCGAAAAATAAACATTATGGTTTAAATTGCAGAACAATCAAACGATTGTGGTATAAATTGATCATTTTAAACAATTTCTAAAATTTGCAAATTTACAAAACATAAATGACATAAAATGTAAAAAAAGAAACTCAAAACATTGCATTACTCTTGCATGCTATTATTTTATTTAAGAGGAAATGACAATTTATGCCCCATATTTTTCCAAATTTTGCAAAAAATGCTCCTTATGTTTTATAATGACATTTTATACCCATTTTGTTTCAAAAATTAGTAATTTATACCAAACGCCGTTAATTAACAGAAAAATTAATATTTTTCGTTGCAATTTATATCCATTATGTTTCATTTTGTTACAAAATATACTCAAATTGATGACATCATCAAATGGATAATGACATCATCAAACGGAATTGGGTATATTTTGCCACAAAATGAAGTATGAGTGGTATAAATTATAATTATTTAAATTTTTTTTTTTTTTTCAAAAATCGAAATATATATATAATGCAATAAACAATTTTATTTAACAAAATAACAAAATGATGTTATTATTAATAATGCGACGTCGTATGCTGTTAAACAAATTAGAACTCAGTGGGCGTCGCCGTTTTATCGTCCGCCGTGGTGTTTCCCCGTGGACGAAATTTGTTCTCAGAATCGGCCGGCGGGCTCTAATGGCGGATGACCTTTTCCAAGATTTACCTCCTCCAATCTCCGCCCGCACCGTTCAGAATTCATCCGAAAGCGCCGCCGGAGAGCCTTCAACGAAGCCGCTAGCGTCGACTCTGCTGCCTGCTTTGAAAAGCGCACTGAAACGTCCCAAGACGATCCAGACCTCGCCTCAGCCTGAAGGTAATAGTCAATTTCTTGATCGATTCCTCCGTTTTCTGCGATTTCATACTTTCTTTTGTCGATTTAGAGGTCAGTCCTTAGGGTTTGAGATCATCGAGTGGAAAATCCAATTCCTGATTAGCTTTTGGAGTTGATTCTTTTAGAAAAAACTAGATGAAATTAGGTATTCCTGCTAATAAACCGGCCTTCTCTCATTTTTTTTTCAGCTGCTCCTGAGAAAAAGCTGAGGTTCAAAACAACTACGGATGCTTCAGAAAAGCAAGTGATCGAAGCAATGCAGAAAATCGCTTCACATATAAAGAACGTAGCGAAGTTCAGCAAGGCATCCAAGTTAGCCGTACAGTTGATTCAGGCCGGCAGCATCAAGGAATCGACGAGCTCCCATTTTTTCGCTGTGCTCGAAGCTGCAATGGCATCATCATTCACTAATTGCAATGAGCCCTCCATACGTTCTGATTATCATGCCCTGTTTTCTGCAGCTCAAGATGTAGCCCAAGTAAGATCACGGCTTCGCTTTTTTTTTTTTTTCGTATAAGTCGTTTTCTTTTCAGTTCGATTTGGTTTTTTTTTCGATCTTGCAGATTTTCAACGAAAAGCAGCAGGATTCGTTGAATACGTGGACGATTCGGGCCGTTTGGGCGAACGATCTGTTCACAGACGACAGCTTCGTGGTAAGTTCATCCGAAGAATATATATAGATATATATATATATAAAACATTGGCACGATCGACACGATTGTTCTTTTTTTTTTTCAGTTTTCGAAAGCGACGGGGCGAATAAAAGAAGCCATATCCGCCCTTCCCGCAGCAACTAAAGAAGAAGATGATGAAGAAGCCGTATCCCTCAAAGACGAGCCGACTAATAAAACAGCAGAAGTCTCTTCCGACGATTGCAGCGGCGGAGACGATCCTGATCCTTTTGGGCTCGACGTCCTGATGCCGAAGGGCGAAGGGCCGAAGGCGAAAAACGACGAGGAGTACAAGACGCCTCTCAGATTACGGCGAGAAGCGTTGATCTCCTGTTTAGAGATCGCTGCAAAGAGATATAAAACACCATGGTGAGCAAATGCGATTCTGATAGACTTATGTGTTTGCATTATTACATTCGAATTTTATGATGACGATTGATGATGATGGTGCGTAGTATCGTGTGTGTTGCTTATTTTAGGTGTCAGACGTCGATCGACATCTTATCGAAGCACGCCTTCGACGAAATGTCGAGATTCACGGCGAGGCAGAGGGATGCGATATGGAAGCTGTGGAGCTCGATCCGGGAACAGGAGACGCGTCGGAAGCAAGGGAAATCGGTATCCGGGAAGCTCGACGTGAACGGATTCGAGTGGCTGCAGCAGAAGTACTCGACAGAGAAGATCAGCATCAGGCATTCCGTGGGAGGGAGTGGTGATCGGAAATGTGAACAGTGGCTCGGATGAATGAATTTCGAAAATTATATTTTATGTATTTTTTTTGGGTTTATTGCATTTTATACCCCTTAT
>KE526852.1:0-21004 GCA_000441915.1 Genlisea aurea | reverse complement strand
GTACTAAATAATCAATCTAACCAAACATATTAAAATTTTGACAAATTGAATAAAATGATGACATATTAACATAAATATACATATTCTTTTTTTTCAAGCAGTGTGACAACAAAACTGTTGCAAAACGTCTTCGTAAATTGTAAGAAAAACGCACCGCCGTCGCCCAGTTTATTAGTCCGGTAGGCGTAGGTCAACGAAGCTTTTCTCTCCATTGATTTAGGTTTGAGCTCCCGGATTCGCGAGAAATTCAACCGGAGAAGAAGCGAAGCAGCTCAGATTCATCGCATGTTCCTGAATGATCGAACGGTATCTCTCGTTAATTCAACCGATTAGCTGCTGAAAGAGTCTTGGAAGCAGAGAGGTTCGGTTCGCCTTGGATGGGGGCTTTCCACAGAAAAGCCTCCTGGAAAAAGCAATCGATTTTTCTGCGATGGATTTTGATCGCTCTTCTAGTTTTTCTGTTGCTGTTGCTTCTCCTCAAAACTCACTATCTGATGCTCTTGTCCAACGGATATTCAATCGAGGTTCATCGAAGCGATGGAATCAGGAATCTTCCGAAGCAGAACGAGGTTTCGATCTCGTTAGAACGGAGGAATCGGCTGCCTCCGAGGAATTCACATCTTTATCCAGAGCTTCCTGGAAACCAGATCGTGATTGTGCTCTATGTTCATAACCGTCCTCAGTATCTCGAAGTAGCCGTGAACAGCCTGTCTAAAGTCGAAGGAATCGGTGAAACGTTGCTGATCGTGAGCCACGATGGATTCTTCGAAGCCATGAATGAGATTGTGGACAGGATCAGGTTCTGCAGAGTGAAGCAGATATTTGCCCCTTACTCTCCTCACGTGATCCCTGATACTTTCCCCGGGAGTTCTCCCAACGATTGCAGGGACAAACAGGATCCTCTCAGGAAGAAGTGCATCGGGACACCGGATCAGTTCGGAAACCACCGTTCCGCAAAGATCGTTTCACTGAAGCACCATTGGTGGTGGATGATGAACACAGTATGGGATGGTTTGAGTGAAACCATGCATCACTCCGGTCATATCCTGTTCATAGAAGAAGATCACTTCATTTATCCCAACGCATACCGGAATCTGCAGTCCCTCATCGAGTTGAAGCCTCGGAAATGCCCGCACTGTTACGCTGCGAATCTCGCACCGTACGACGTGAAGTCGAGGGGAGAAGGGTGGGATAGTTTGGTGGCGGAGAGGATGGGGAACGTAGGGTATTCGTTTAACCGGACTGTGTGGCGGAAGATACATCGGAAGGCCAAAGAGTTCTGCTCTTTCGACGATTACAATTGGGATATAACGATGTGGACTTCGGTCTACCCTTCCTTCGGAGGACCGGTGTACACGCTGCGAGGGCCGAAGACGAGCGCTGTGCACTTTGGAAAATGCGGTCTGCATCAAGGGCAGGGGGGGAATAAAGGGTGCATCGACAGCAGCAGCAGCTTCGGCATTGAACTGGATGGCGATGACAAGGTCTGTAACATTAAAGACAAGTGGGAAGTGCGTGTTCTTGCCCATCAGTCCGGTTATCAGGCCGGTTTTCGGGGTTGGGGAGGATGGGGAGACACGAGAGATCGGCAGCTATGTTTGGACTTCTCCAAGATGTATGTTTCCTGAGGATGGCTAGCACGCGCATTCCAAGGATTATTCAGACCATTTTTTAGAAATCAATAATTTCTTCATCTAAACAACACAAATAAATACTGAAAAAAACAGAACAAGAAGAAGAAGAAGAAGAAAACAGCTTATTATCTGCCAATTCATCATTGTTCAAACGCGGAGCAACTTTTATTAAAACAACTTAATCCGAAAAGCTAAAATTATTGGACGAGAGATGATAAGTGGCGCAAAATTGTAACAAGCGGTAGGGGCAATCCTATTGCGTGTGACGGATGAATCGACGACGGAAGTTGAACCGCGATAGGGCGGCACGGACGGTAGCGTCGATTATTAAAGCATACGAAATTGCTCCGTAAACGATAAGTTGTGCGGTCTCGAGGAAATGATTCAGGTTACGTACCGGAGGTAGGTAGATCGTGAGCGGCGCCGCAGAGAACGCCACCGCCACCAACAGCTCTAGCATCGAGCTTTTTCGTGAAATCGGAAGGCGAAACGAAGCTGCTTCCTTCCGGTGGTCAATCATATATATGAACTCGGCAGTTTTATTTTATAGTCATTATTTTGAACTCTACCAGCCCAATATCGGGTCATATATGGGCCCAATATGTGCCCACGGTAGGGTAGGTACGTCTGTCCTTAATAAATGTAAGTTTATTTTAAAGGTTGAAAAAATAATAAACTAAATATTTATTATACTTTACTTGAATATTAAATTCTCAACTTGGATCGAATTATGATTGTTCGTAATAAACAAAGAAACTTGAGAAAAAAAATGATATATCTCCACGATATATCCACAATAAAAATACAAGAAATATACGCACAGTAATCAACTCCACGAGGTCTAATTAGCACGCTACTGTTACTCGTTGAAATATTTCAACATACAGATATATATATCTCCACGTTTACAGATATCTTCGGGTTGCTTCTACGACCAAATAATAACATGTTATATTATTTAATTAGCACATGTAACAATATCTTTCAACAAGTCGCGATGGTAAATGGTTACCAATTTAAATTTAAATGTGGAATTTTCTCTATAAATAGATTCAGAAACAAAAGGTGTTATATTCTTTTTCTTTCTTCAACTCTAAAACATGCGATATTTAGTTTTAACCATCTCGATTCTCCATCTATTATGTAACGTCGTCCACGGCCGTACTTCTCCATTCGACCCCATCATTCAGCTTCCAATGGCCAAGAAAATCAGCGTCGTCGATTTCGGAGCCATCGGAGACGGAGTCAGCGACGACACTGAGGTTGGTAAAACGCCTCATTTTTAGATAAAATGAGGCGTTTATTAATTAATCATGAATCTTGCTTGTGTCAGGCTTTCAATAAGGGTTGGAAAGAAGCGTGCCTTTCTCCACGAGAAGTCGTGTTTGAAATACCTGATGGTAGTAGGGTCTACGTCGTGGAAAAAGCGTTGAGGTTTTCAGGCCCATGCAAGTCGCAAATAACAGTGGAGGTTATGATTGATTGATTGATTGATGCTTTTATTTTTCTTAATTTTGGATATGAGAGAGACTAAGCTGGAGGCTGCCTTCCTATATTATCAATATCCAGGTGTGGGGAGTAATAAGATCGGCCCACAATGAGGATCAGCGACTTATTCGTTTCGAGAAGGTGGATAATCTTATGGTGAAAGGCAGAGGAAACATAATATCCAGCGTACGTAAACATAATCCCTAAACATATTTTATTTAACACATCATGCCAATGACGACGAGTGCAACTGCAGGGAGGGTCAGTGTTTTACGAGTTGGACGTGAAGCTGCATGCGCCCATGTGACAGACAGTATTTAAAAATTGAAATATTCATTCATTTATTTATTCTTGTAAACAAAAAAATTGTTGCCCTTCATAGTATTTAAATTTTAAATAGTATTTATTGATAAAAATACAAAATATATTTATTATTTCACATCCCAAATCCCAAATCTGATTTCAAGAGGAGAGGCCCCCCCCGGACTACTACTTACTATAACTTGGAATGCCTTTTCTTTACATCGGCAACGAACTCTCTAGCCGGCTCCGGCAGCGTGCTGTCCGTACAATAGAGGGTAACTCTAGACAAGGCGATGGGTACTACCTTGGAGGTGTCCCCTATGCATTTCACGAGACGCACTTCCCACACCTGTCACGCACAAACCAATTAGTATTACTATTACTATTACTATTACTATTACACACCTGATGAATCTGAGAATGGCAGTTTTTTACACCTGAATGGTTTTTCCAGTGCTGACTGGAGTGGCCTCCGCTACAACGTAGTCCCCTGCCTTGGCCGGCTTCAGATGGTTGATGCTGAGTTGCACTCCCGATACCCTCTTGAAACCCGAAGCGAAAAATGCGCCTGTGCTCGCTAGAGCCTCCGCTATCAGAGCCGATACACCTCCGTGGAGCACGTGAAACGGCTGCCTCGTAAACATTACAGCGTTAAAAATGACGCCTGACACTACTTGACAGCCTGCCATTACCATTACATACCTGACAGCATTTTGGCGTGAGGAGGACGTGGCCGGAGACTTTCTCTGCTGATATTTCGTCGTATTCGAAGCCAAATGAACTGAGTGGAATATCCGGATTCCCCAACTCAGATGACGAACTCATACTTCCCTCCCTCTTCCCACAGGATCAAGCTATACAGTACTAACCAAAGGAAGAAAACCATTCACGTTATTTTTGTTCATACCAAAGAAAAATATCGGCTTTCGAAAATCACTCACATCAGAGGGTTACAGCGATAGATCAGAAATTTTGAAGCAACACAAAATTCAACTGGATTAGGAAGAAGAACGCGTACCAAAGCCAAAGCCAAAGCCAAAGCCTATGAGGGAAATGGACGGGCGCGATGCGATCTGAGAAATTCGGCAAAGCAGTCATGGACCAAATTCATTGCTTTGAAAAGAGAAGCTCGTACCAAATCCGCTAATCTCGGGCCGCCGTCCAAGTCAACAACCGCGAAACTTCCAATATCGATTGTTGGAGCAGAATCATCCGCAATAGACAGACAATTCCGAAGTCGTCAGCAACCCATTAATTAAAATTAGGGTTTAGGGTGGATAACATTTTAAATTTTGGAGGTGGGATTTATTTATAAAAAATGACAACACCAGAATCGTCTTTCTTATCACTGTTGGAATCGCTACACTAGAGACTAGAGTCTACACCAGACAGAAAGAAAACGAGAAAAGGAGGAATCATCAATCAGTTCACACCCTCCGTTCCTAAATAAAAAGAATATTCCAGAAGAGAATGTATAGATAGATTGATATAGATATGTGTTTTGTGGTTGGTTTGTTGAGAGAATCATCTCACTTGACACAGGTCGGTGGTCTCTCTCATTTGTGCCTCCTCTTGGATTCTCCGTAAGCCACGACTCCCATGACGGTCATGGTGTAACCGGCGATGCCGACGACAGTGACGGGGTTACGGAATATGAGAATGGAGATAACCACAGCCACTGCCCCCTTTGCATTGCCCAAAACCTGCATCATACACAATACCATTTTGACATTGGAATATTCTTCGAATGGGCAAAGTAGAAATGGACGGACCTGTAGAGTGAGAGCGCTGGTGTGTTTGGTGACCAAGAAGTTGCACAAGTTGGCTCCATATGCCATTGTGGAGTTAACGAAGAGGAGAAGCCACATGAACTTGTGCTTGGCCCCCAGCGAAACCACGAAAACGAATGCCTTGGGCTCCATCACAATCGCTGCAGGGAGCAGAACCAGAACCGCAATGGGAGCCATGTACAGCATCAGATTCATGGAGTTGAGTTTTTCCCTAAAAGTTCACCCACCCCTCATCAAACTCTTTTTAAAACAAAACCCACTCATTCCAATTGCCTACCCTTCGTTGGAAAGCAGAACGCCCTGCAAAACCGACTTAAACGCCCTTGCCGCAGTTGCGCCCACACACATGATGAATCCATACAGGTGGAAGCTTGGCTCCCCCTGCCACACATGATCAATTTCTCACAACCACACACGTTGTAAATTTATCTCACAACCAGGGATTAAAGCGCTCGTACCCCACTAGCGATGACCACTCCAGCAACCACCGGCACCAGGCAAGCGTAGGTGACCCAGGCCTCCCTCTTGAGCGTCATCGCGTAGGCAAACAGCGCGGTGAAAAACGGAGTGGTCGCACCCACCGCTTGATTGAAGGAAACGGGGAGAAATTTCAGGGAGATATTCCCGCCCACGACGGACCCACAGAACACCACGCTCAGAGTCGCGATTCTCAGCAACTGGGATCTGGATTTGACCCTCTGAATCGGGACTACCTTCAGGAAGGCGATGGAGACGTAGCTGAGGACGGCGCAGGCCGTCATGTGGCACATTGTGAGGAAGATTGGGAAGATGAAGCCGTAATTGGAGAGGAGAAACTTGTTGAGGAGGAGGACGCCGATGTTGGTGGAGTACCAGAGGAAGATGAGGCTGGCGATGAAGATCCCCTGATTTCTGGGGGATGCTGGAGACATGCTGGCGCTCGCTCGCTGTGTTTATCTCGGATTCACCTTCCTTTCATTCGCCATTCGGGATCTGCAGATTCCACAGGACCTCTTTCCTTGCATTGGGCTTGCTCGATAACAACGGAGGTCTATCAGCTGTAGGGAATAGCGGGCTATGCTAATTGATATTGTAGACCACACACCATGCTATGTAATTTTTAAATTTTACTACATTTATTTAAAATTTTTCAACTGGTACAAAAGAAATCTAAATATATAACCCAACAGAATATTAACAAAATCTAATTTCATTTTAAAATCAAATTTATTCGATAAGGTTATATATATATATATATATATGTAGAAATAAATATTAAATACCTTGCTTCAGACGCCAGATTTCAGATTCTCAATTACCGACATCGCGCTTCGTCTTTCTCGCTCTGAGGAATTAAGGTTACGATCTACCACCAGTTTCTCGGCTGTATTCGCGATCTCTCAGCTGATTTCTGTTTGTTTTTCGCCTTATTTTATGCTTGCACTCGAGAATTAGGAATTCCTGATTTCAGTTGTCTAACCCCAGGATTCGGTACATCACTCGAAGAACTCCGTTCGTGGGCTTACGCAACTTTTGAATTTGTCCTGAATTATTATGTGGTGTGGCGACTGGTCCGGTTTAAAATGGTGAATGGTTGTAATTTAGACGAAGGGGATAAGAAACCGTTGAGGAGTTCAAAGCCTGGTGGAGGAGGCGGAGCTACAGCCTCATGGGGGGCCACTCTCTCTGGTCAGTCTATTTCTACCAGCGGCAGTGCTGGAACACCATCTAGCCGGAGTGAGGTTGTGATGGCGACTGTTGCCAGAGATACCGCATTCCACCACCTGAGCAATCTTGATATCAATGGCGATGATGCAGGATCGCAGGGGACGACTGGGTGAGCCTTAATATCCAAATTCAACATATATGCTCTTCTTTGCTGAAAAATATCATTGCTTTGTTTGAGTCCCATAGAAATGGATGTTGCTTTGATGTTTTTTCTTCATGGTGGAAAAATAGTGTTCTTAATTCTCAAAACGTATGAGCCCTGCTGCATTCATTACTCCGTCCTCTGACTCCATGTTTGTTTCGCAGCAACAGGAAGAAGAAGAGAGGACAACGCGCTGCCACTGGTGATAAGAATGGTCGAGGGCTTCGCCAATTCAGCATGAAAGGTCTTCTATTCTACTCCCTCTTGGCTGTTTTCATAGTGATATAGGTTATTTAGTCTTAGAATGTGTACTTTATCAGATGTTCTTTTTTTGTTGATAGTGTGCGAAAAAGTCGAAAGCAAGGGGAGAACAACATATAATGAGGTTAGCCATTGAATTTAACTACTCCATTGGCTCACAGTTGTGATGCAATCGACGCCTTTTTTCAGGTTGCTGATGAACTTGTCGCCGAATTTGCTGATCCTACCAATACTCTTGCTCCTGATCAGGTTAGTTACGATTTCGTTTCTGGATTCTTGTGCACGTTAGTCATGGGATGCTCCCTTGCAGCAACAATACGATGAGAAAAATATACGCCGAAGGGTCTATGATGCCCTTAATGTCCTAATGGCTATGGATATCATCTCAAAAGATAAGAAAGAGATACAGTGGAAAGGCCTGCCTCGAACCAGCTTGAACGATATCGAAGAATTGAAGGTCTCACATCTCTGTTTTTCTTTTAAATTGTGACAGAAATTTTTCATCTGTGTTTTTTTTTTTTGTTGCAGAATGAACGTATTGGACTTAGAAGTCGAATCGAAAAGAAAGCATCGTATCTGGAAGAGCTGGAAGAACAAGTAAGAATTTTCAGAGCCATGTTCTTCTCTATATTCTAATAACAACGTTACCACATTGACTATCTGCAGTACATTGGCCTTCAAAATCTGATTGCCCGCAACGAGTGCATATACGAATCCGGAAATGCTCCCACAGGTGGAGTCGCATTACCATTTATCCTGGTTCAGGTAACATTCACGGCATAAATGCACTTGAACCTAGTAGAAAGCCGTTTGTTACGTTTTGTTTTAACTGTAGACTCGCCCGCATGCTACGGTTGAGGTCGAAATATCGGAAGATATGCAACTGGTGCATTTTGATTTCAACAGGTGATTAATTCCTTTCCTTTGGGATTTTTTTAACAGTAGTAAAATGAATGCAAACTTTTTTTTGTGTTTTTTGCAGCACCCCATTTGAGCTGCACGATGATAACTACGTGCTGAAAGCAATGAAGTTATGCGACAAACAACGAGACAAGATGGGTACGCCGAAAATGCCATTGACCGGAGGAGTCAAGTCATCGAGCTTTCCGGATCATCGTGCGGTGAGCACGTCATCTCCCCTCCCCGGAATACTGAGAACTCGTTCGAAACTGGAGCATTAGCTGGTTGGTGGTGTACATGGTGTATAATATGATATGGGTGTAGTTTAGAACGTATCTTGCCTCTTTTGAATGCATCATTAACTGTTCAGCACCGCACCGCACCGCACGGGTGGGGGGGGTCAGTCAAGGTGAAGGAAAACAAGAAATGAACTGTCCAAATCAACATTCAAACAAAAACACACAACAAAACACCGTCGGCAACATGAACGATTATTTCAAAACCACAGTCCACACGCACAGAGAAAAATCCCAACACGCAGCAAATGAAGAAGAAACGTTTCTTTCAACCAGCAGAGCAGGCAGGAATTGTGGATTTCGACGAGAAACTTTCGCTTGATTCCTTTCCGAATCCTGAAAGCTCATCCTCCCAAACCACAGACACGGGAAACAGCAGCAGAAGATCATCCAACTTCCCACATTCTTCAACTAATGTCCTCCCCAAAAACCAGATAAGCTCAACTTCGGGCTGCAACCGTAAAACAACAAAGTTAAGTTCGACAATACAGCTAAAGGAAACAAACACAACACCGAAACCTCTTCGTAGGAAAGAGCCCACGACACATGAGACCCGACCCATGTTTCCAGATAAAACTTAATAGGCCATTCTGCAACACCACTGATCATCATGATATAATAGAAACCACAGTCACTGCAGTTGAAGAAATTTAGTTTCAGAGATATGATAACGCAGAGGTTTTAAGAGATTTAATGAGTTTACTACCCCATCAAATGCTCTTGGCTCATCAAAATCCTTTCACACAAAGAACCGTTTTTCCCAGACCGCAGCATTGTTTTCATACGGTTGAGTAGGATCCACAGCATGCTGGTTATCCTTCTGAAACTGCTGCATTTCATTATACAGCAGCATATATTCTGAAAAGGGACCGTCGCGAAATACCTGATTTTTGAGGCTAACTTGCGGGGATGAAACCGGCATCCTGGTAAAAGGGGAAGGAGGTTCCGTTGAGACAGAGCCATTTATCTTGCTCATACAATTAGTCAAGGCAGAGCTCGCAGAAGAGAATGCCCCACGAAATTGATCTCCAGAGTGCAGTATCGGGCCCCCCAGTTGATGATTCGTAGAACTACCGAATACAGTGCTGTAAATAGACGACGACAAAGGGTACTCATCCAGCCAGGTGTAGTCATCCAACGCAGCACTTGGAAGATTCTCACCCCTTGAGACAGTGCTATTGAAAGAGTCATCCACAGCAGCTTTCGAACGACCCGAACCAAAACCTGGCGGTGGACCCACATGCCTCACAGGACGACTCACCGGATTTTTCTTCACTCCAGGCGGACCAATAGGCGACTGTTTCCCAGAAGGTAATAAGGCAGACTCAAATGGAGGACAAGATTGCAGAACATGAGCTGAAGAATCATGGGCCGTTACACTGCCAGCGAACTGGGGAATGGAAGGAGGAACAGCAGCAAAGTGTGACATTCCCAAGTGGCCTTGCAGTTCGGATGCCCGAAACACCCCATTATCCAGCAACTTCAAGTTCGCCAAACCGTTCACACTATTCGCATAATCTAAAGCAGGCGACGACATGTACTGAGAGATGCCATTAGCCGTGGCATTAGTAAACTGGGTATCCAAAAAGGAATTATCATGTGAACCAACGCCAAAATTGACCTTGTCATTTGCAGCAACATAAGAAAGATTGGGCGAAAGTGCCAAGTTGGGAGAAACCTCGACATTCTTCTCAGTCATAAACGGTTTAAAAACAATAACCTCATCATCATCCTCTGCATCTGTGTTTCCTGTTGTCCCTGGCAAAGCAGGCATACCCGATTTGTCCCCTGCAGGCAAACCATCGCTTACATCGGGTTCCGAATACCCACTAACTGAACCACTACCAGAGGACTCGGGTTGAGAGAGAAATTTCTTTTGCTTCGAGTCAAAGTAGAAGCCCTGGCCGACAGATTGGATTATATTAGCAAGGGCCTTTCCAGATGTGATGATCCTCATCACACGGGCAGTCTTTTCCTTACGGCTACAATCTGTACTAAAGGTGCATTTCCTCGAAAAGTCAAGAAAGAGTTGAGCAGGGAGAAGAGGAACGAATCCCCTTAATTCAAAATCCTCAGGCAAAGCAAGACAATTGCTAGTATCATTCTCATCGTACTTGCTCATATTGGTAAAGCAGCTCTCATCTTCATCTTCATTTAGCAAAGCATATCCAGATGACAAAAGCTTGTTCAGAAAAGATATACATCGATTCCAGAAGAAAGATCGTGCACCAGCTTGTTTCTCTCCCAATTCATTACCAACTGCAATATCGTGGCGACACGCCAACCACTCGACAAATATCAAAACCCCAGGCAACAGTACGCTAGCCACTGGATCCTTCAATTGGTTGCAGCGCTCAACAATGCAGCCCATAATTTCAAAGGTAGCAGTAAGAGCATTTTCCAGTAGGACGGATCGCTGTACAATATCGGCATATGACTGGTTTTCATTTTCACGGCCCACGTTGTAAACAGTGAATATTAGAATGACGGATATCCTGACAATTGTAAGCTTGCACTCAGCAGCATCCGAACCAAAGTTCAGCTCATCCTCTGGACCAGAAGAAAGAAAATCCAACAACCCACTTTTGACAGTGGAAAGCACTTCATCAAACGTCTCCAAACTGAGTCATAAAAACAAAAAAAAAATATATATATTCAAAGAAAAATAATTTTGCTTGTGTGGAAATCAAATTACCGAAATCGTGAAAAGAAAACAAACCTGGTGCGAGTAAAGAGAATTCCATTCAGCCGAATAAATCGTGTAGTAAAGCCTTTAAATGTTCCACGATTATTTGAAGTTCTTTCCTTAACTGCGACTGCTTCCACCTTGTTGTCCTTAATTGGAGTCTTCACCTCCCCTCTCTTTCTTCCTTTTGGAGGCAACTTTGTTGACGGTACCTTGACAGTGGCAGTTTTTGTATCACCAAGTAGCTGGTTATAAGACTGGCGATTCTGAAACAAAAAGGAAGGCTCAGGAAGAATGGAACTGAAAAGAGAGTCGTGTTTCATTGCATGGAGACAAAAATAAAATAAAATAAAATAAATAAAAAAAAAAACTTCCTCCAAGAAAAGTCAAATATTCTCATCCCGGTATAATAAATGACTTTGAACCAGAAATTGAAAAAAAAAAATACGGCATTAAATCTTATAATTGGAGCTGACAGAAATTTAACCCATAGGTATAGAACATAGGGCTTAGAGAATATTAAATCACTTGAACTTACACTTTGGAGCTGAAAGAAAAGTAAACTAAGATTTAATAAGGACAATATGGCAAAAGGTGTACTAAAATGCAGAACAAATAGATGTTTTACCTTCTCAAAAGCAATTATCAAGTTGTCTCTTGCAGTAGCAAAGGGGTTTTCAACTGCAAGGCTTCGGAAATATCTGTAAATTGACAGCAGCTCATCGTTTGAATATCCAGCCAGAATAGCAAGCTGTTGGCAAAATGGAGGGTTAAAAGTTAGGAGAAAAAAAAAAAGGAGGTGATGAAATTGTTACAAAGATTTCAGATGAATTGCCTGATGGTGTGGGTTACCATTCGAAGGCCAGAGGGAGTAGGCCTCCAAATAGTAGCTTGATGCAGCGGCAAAATCCCGAGCTTTACAATCTGCTTCCCCATACAACCCTTTATATCGAGCAAGATCCCCCAGATAAATCAGGCAACGATGACAAGAAACCAAGCCTTTTTTAACCTCAGAATATTTGCCTTGATCCTTTGACATAGAAATCTGATTATCTGAATCATCAGAAAAATAACCCAATCCAAGACCATACTTTGCTCGTATCTTTAACATCAGATCATGATAAAATCCAGTAGCCTCGGAAAGGAAGCTCTTAAACTGGAAACGTATCTTTGTAAGTACTTCTGGTCCAGAACGAACCGGGCCTTTCCCATTTTGAGGTGCATCTGAACCAGCTGAGGACACACAGGCATTGAAGCGCGCCCTAAGCTCCTCAATCCTCCGATAATGCAATTGCCACAGACAAAATTCAATTTCATGTTTTTCAGAAAAATCATGATCCTCAAGAACAATTGCTTCGTAATTTTCACGTATTTTTTGCCATGCATTTGGATCAGAAGGAACTCTGGCCTGCACTGCTTTTCTTCTCTTATTCTCCAACTCAACAGTCTAAAAATAATTCAGTCAAAAAAGTATAAATAAATAAAACCATTCTGGTTGGTGAAGAAAGAAGCATTTAAAGGAGATGAATGCAGCTCAAGTAATGGTGAGAGAAAATCAAATACAGAACTATAACGGCCAGAAGCAAACTAAGAAAATAAAGGAATATGCAAAGAGTTGAGGAGCACATACCTCATTAAACAGGCGTTGAGCACGCTCCCTTGACAAGTTATCCTTGTTGCTATCCATCGGTATAGCCATTTTCCATTTAAGAAAGGATTACAGATGTATGATCTGTGTTATGCAGCTCAACAAGCAAAAAGAAACTGCAAGGGGTGAAATCATATCAGAATATATTAAAACAGACAAGCAAAAGAGACAAGCAGAAATACAAACACCCAAAAAAAAAACAGTGATGCTAATTTTTATATAATGCTCAAACGAGATCGCTCAGTAAATGAATCGAAAACAATTACACAAATGTAAATCATTACTTTCATGAAGCCAAAAAAAATTACAAATGCATATTCACACAATTCACAATTCGTTCATCATTAAGAAGTCATTAGCCCTAATTCCGAAAAAAAATGATCCGAAACAAAGAAAAAAAAAACAATATAAAAATGAAAAATAAGAAAACCACAAGACTTGAGAAAATATTAAATCACAATACGATCTATGAAACCCTAAACTATATCACAAGGTTCGATACGCTTACTTACAATCACCATTTGAAGCCGTAAGATCAGACCAATAAATCAAACCCAATAATTGCTATCAACAAATAAAACGGTACACGGAAATAAAAATAATCGATGATAACTACTCAATTCAACTTACGCCTAAAAAGGTTAATCGCCAGATCTGCAAAAGATCCCAAAACTTCCGTAGCAGAATCAAAGTCCCAAAAAGACAGCCGAGAATTAAATTTCAGGGGCAAGGAATTCCAATCAGCAAGTTCAATTTCACGAGGTTCTTCGCATCCGATTTCAACACCTCAAAGATTTTAAAGAAAGGGATAGACATGTATTGAAACCAACGGAAGAACCGAAGACGAAATAGGGCTGACCTTCTCTCGTGAGCCCTATTTATATATCAATCTTTATTTAAAGGATATATATATATATATAAGGTTGGGCCTTTTCATTGGGCCTTTTTCATTGTAAAAGCCCATCAACGGGTTTGATTATCCCTTGGGCTTCAAGCCTGTTAATATATTATGTGTGTGAAATTAAAAAAATGGAATTGAATAAAATATTTCAAATTTTTCTTTTGTCAATTATTTATTAAACGTGTTTTGAAAATTAGGACGGATGAATTGCTGCTTTCCAGATAAAATAAAATATTTGAAAAATAAATAAACATAATTGAGGAGCTCTTTATTTATTAATCAAGAAGGATTTAATTAGAAATGAAGTATAAGATTGCATTTATTAGCAGTTGGGAGTTAGCAAGCAGCAAATAGAGGCTTGAGCTTCTCGTGGACTTTTTCAGGATCACATTTAAGCTGAGACTTTGGAAATAAATAACAGGAATTCAGTAAGGCATAGGCACAAATATGTGAATATAATAATAAAAAGATACCTTCAAATGCAGAGTGAGGAGAGTGGGTCCGGAGGAGGATGCGAAAGAGGAAGCACTGAGGACAACGAAGCCGTCCATTTCCAAAACCATAACCGCTTCAGAAAAGGAGGAATCGCATCTGGCCTCCGCCGAAATCTGAACCACCGTCAGTTCGTCGTTGATTGGCGTAACCGTAAGATGATGCGCCAAACAATTCCGACGCCGACGCGAGAGTTTTTTGAGTAAGAGAGATTGTCTTTCACTTATCATCCCTTCCACTCGTTTCTCCAGCTCCGGTATGTATTCCACTGCTCGTGAAATCGTGGCCGGAATGCTCACTCGCTTCTGTACTCACTCACTCAGTACACGAATAACAACAATATTTAATAATAAACGCTTCTTTACAATATTAAGTATAATTTTAAACGCTTACGGTTACGGAGGAATCTTGCGGAGGAGGAAGCAGAGAGCTGAGAGTGGAATACAGGTGCTTCATCTTCTTACGTCGATCCCTTTCCGCGTCGCTGCGGATCTTCTTCTTTTCATTTTCGTCCACCATTTTCACGGAATAAATAAGCGGATCCTCTCTATATTATATACACAGCATTTCATTACTGTTTTTGTGCGTTGACATTTTTTAGTATGTCGATCGATGTCCATTTGCTTGTGTCATCCATCGTTGCTTGGAACAAAATCTTAATTTATTCATGCACGTGGCATGGCTCCGCCATCGTTCGTAGAGCACACGCACTCGTATGCTAACCATGTGGCCGCGGCGGCAACGCAATAAATGATCACTTCGTAAAATAAACTATCTTCACATCTTCCTTCAATTGAAAATGATTCATTCATATATAACGGTTATCTACACAGAGTGATTTGGGAAGCAGCCAGCCAGCCAGCCGGAGCCCGGAGTAGGAGTAGGAGTGACGACTAATAATGGGAATGGGAATGGGATGATGATTCCCTCCGGGCATAGGAGGAAAATCCTCCCGCTGCCGGAATATCAGTGACCCGAAAGTGATCGGGTTCAATCCCGTAGTCAGTTAAGGGCCTGTGCTCGAGGATGTCATCGTGTTTTTTAACGAATTCCGGGATCTCCATCTCCCCTTTCTTTATGTCTTCCCATAGGTATTGAAGTCGGCTCACGTACTTGATCTTCCAGTACAAACTGCAACCCGGATGAACGCATGCTATTTATTAAGAGGACTCAGAAATAACAGCCTAGTGCTGCTTACCCTCCACTCAGGAAGAGTCTCCCAAGAGTAGCCAACACCAGCCTGGAACGCAATCCCGGATGAACAAAATACACAACTCGAAGCCGTTCTTTGCATTCCTCAGCCACTTCTTCATATATCCATCTCAACACCATAATGCCAGGGGAATTATCCTCTTTCTGCGTCGCGCTGTGAAGGTATACCATGCAGAATGGCCCTTCCCATACCATCATCTTATGGACCACATACTTCCTCAGGACTTCTACAGGCACCGTGGGAGCTGAAAACCACCACGTCACAACAAAACAAATCCACTACCACCAACCCAAATATGAAAACAAATCCATCACCGCCAGATCCTTCCTATTAGAGGCCAGGCCAATCAATCACCAGAAAAAAAAATTGGAACAACTTACAATTGGAACTTCAAAAATAACCTATATTACCATTAGAGGTCACAGGTCAATCGAATATCAATTACCAGAAAAGTACTTCCCGACGATCCGGAAGATGCGATTTCCATGAATATCACAGCCCTTCTCGAGGCGCAAGAACCCGAGCGCATCGAGATCGGAGAAATCGTGGTTTTGAAGTTCGGAAGAGCGATTCTCCGTTTCAGGCGGATTGTTGTTCAGAAAGGGACGCGCGTCGACGCCGAGATCCGACGCTAGAACCAACACCGAGAAATTATCGGACGATGAACTACCCATACTCACTCCCCGCCGCCCACGTTCCGATCTAAATAAACGATAAGTTTCGCAACAATAAATAATGTGGAAAATTTTATAATTCCTTTTCAAATCCGCTTGGATCTTCTTATTCAACTAAAATCGTAACACGATTTCATCATTCATTAAAACGGTTGTATTTCATCATCACAATAATACATCCTCGGACTCCTTCCCGTTTTCGACCGCTTCTTCTCCGATACGAAGAACGTCCTTGGTCCAGCTCCGGAGCTTCTCAACTGCAGCTTCATCTGCACTTGTGACATTGCATTGCATGACACCCTTTAAATATCCTCATAACTAGTACGAACGAAATGATACCAAGCCTGGGCACGGTGTGGCCTTGCGGGTGTCGAATGATGACCGGCTGGTGAAAGGCGGCGGCGAGTTCTTCGGAGGGGGATTTGAGCCAGTCCTTGTCTCCTATGAAGTGGAGGGACGGAACTTGAATGGGAGTTTTATAGGCAATGTCACATATTTTTGGATCCCTGAATTTCGATCCAGATATTGACACGAACAGCTTCATCTTGGGGTGGTCTTGCAGAATCTTTCCCTGCAGTGCGATCAATGAATGTTAGCTGAATGGATTCGAATGTTGCAGAAATGAATGAATGAATGAATGAATGATACCTGAGCTTGGTAGCCTAAGAGAAGGGCGCAGAGAGTGGCTCCCTGAGAGAAGCCCAGCAAGCCATAAAAGGGGCCGTTGGAGTTGATGTAGTGACACAAATGATGAATGCAGTGTTCCAAGTTGGTGTAGTCGGTGAAGTCCTGAGGGATGGATGGATCCAGTGTTGAATTCATATGGATATTTAATAGATGATGGGTGAAGTATTGATTGATTGATTACCTTGTTGAACTGGAACCACTCGTAGTAGGGCGGAGGAAATATGCCTTCGATCTCCGATCTCCCGCCCGCGGGATGAATCCCATCCGGAAAATCCTACCCAGCGACAAGGAAGGAATTAGGTAAAGGGAAGGGAGGCAAAGGCAGAGGGATCCCAGAGATGTAAGTAACATTATTACGAGATGGAAGTGTTGAGCAAAGGCAGAGGGATCCCATTTGCTCATCTGCTTGCTCAGGAACGCGCCGCTTGTTCTGAAACCGTGAAGGCAAAGGATCCTCATTTTGCCCTCTTCTCAGACTTCACCCACCACCCTGGTGGCTTTCTTTTATGAATCAACCAACCACATCCGGTGGGGTGGCTGGTTTTCTTGGATATCCTTGGGCCACGTGATACTACGATGCATCAAACCAACCAACCAACCCTTTTGAACTAACTGGTTGGGTTTTCAGAATTCTCATTCCATTCCTAACCGGTTGGGTTGGGTTGGGTTGGGTGCAAACAACGAAAACAAGAATATCCATAGCCATTCAAAAACAACACACACAAAAACGCTTATTGATTTCACAAACAAAGAAGAGAAAAAACCATCATCTTCCTTTCCTTACTTGGCCATCATGACCTTCACAAACTCCTCGTAGTTGATCTGTCCGTCGCCGTCCACGTCGGCTTCTCGGATCATCTCGTCCACCTCTTCGTCGGTGAGCTTCTCCCCCAGATTGGTCATCACGTGACGGAGCTCAGCAGCTGAAATGAACCCATTCTGGTCCTTATCGAACACTCGAAACGCCTCCTTGAGTTCCTCCTCCGAGTCCGTGTCCTTCATCTTCCTCGCCATCAAGTTCAGGAACTCCGGGAAGTCGATGGTTCCGTTTCCGTCCGCGTCCACCTCGTTGATCATGTCTTGGAGCTCCGCCTCCGTCGGGTTCTGCCCCAGGGATCTCATCACCGTCCCCAATTCTTTCGTCGTAATGCAACCTGCTCGCACGCACCACATATATATCTTTTCAACACGATTCGATACGTCGTAATAAATAGATGAACAACAAACCATCGCCGTCTTTGTCGAAGAGGCTGAAAGCCTCCTTGAACTCGGAGATCTGGTCGTCCGTCAATTGATCGGCCATTAATTTTGCGCTTCCTTCCTTGGTGCTTGAAAGAAGGAGACGTGTGGAATTAGGGCTATTTGAAAGAAAGAAAGAAAGAGGCGATAGAAAAAACGACGGCCCATTGCCCAAGCAAATGAATATTTATTTATATATTGAATTGAATAATTAATTAATTTGCGTCTTTGATCTTCCTCCTTCAATGGTCGGACGTTAATGGTGGGCCGCCACCCGTCTTCTCCGCTCCGCCATCGACGAAATTTCGCAATTATTTATTTATTTATTGTCAACGCAGAATTTTATATTAATTAATTAATTAAAATAGCACGTATGGGCTTCGGCAATTCATTATCTGGCCCATTTAAATATTATGCACTTCACTGCTATTTGCCATTTGCTAATTGCTATTTGCTAATTGCTAATTGCTATTTGCTAATTGCTAATTGCTAAATCAAAATATGGTGGAGACTGGCATCATCAGCTATAGATTATTAGATAGATACAACACAATATATGCATTGTTGATTCAGCGGTTTCCGGGTGGTTGCTGGCCATGTCTGGGGTTTGGTCCTGTCTGGTAGTCGGTGAGATCAATCTTCATCATCAGTTTTCTTCTTCCCACCATTTCTCTACCATCATCAATGCCCTATTATAAATTGAATTCAACAGTGAACATGCTGTTGAATAATTTAGCACAACTGATTAAGCCTAATTAATCCAAAGGCGTACCTTAACTATGAAATCTCCATGTTCCTTAATCATTTTCCCTACATACACGATTAGCAATCCATTGAAATTTGAAAATAACAATATTATTTATTATACCTGTTAAATTTATTCAGATCACGATATACAATTCAATTCGGATTTAATATTTAATATCAGTATTGCAAATTGAAAGAAAAAAAAAGAAAACGAAATACGTACATGACGGGAGGGGTGAGGCGGCCGCCGCCGCGGCTGCCAGAAACAGGAGAAGGAGCGCCGCCCCAGCAACGAGCTCCCGGGCCATGAAAAATTCCGACGAAAAATTTTTAATTTCTATGGCGAAATAAAAGTGGGCGGCGAAGAATTTGGTGAGATGAAGAAGCCAGAGTTGAGAATATAAATTCATACCTAAAAGTAAAAGTCAACGCCGATATCTTACTTATTGTCTGAATATATTATTTTGTTTTATTGAGGTTGTAAATTTAGTCAACTGAATTAGTCAGATTTCCATAATGGCATGGTGCGCCCGCCCGCCCAATTTTGATGCGCATTCCTTTCAAAAAAAAAAAAAATATTATTTTGAAAAATAAAAAATCATTAATTTATTTGATTATCTACACATTATATAAGAAGTTGTAATCAGATAGGATATTTGTTTGAGATGTGGAATGTGTTTTTTAATAATAAATTAGATCCAAAACATATTTGGAAACCCACCCACTTGCCCATTAACCACCTCCACTTTACATGAGAAATGAAACGACATATCAAATCCGTCAGTCGGTTTCCCACAAGTCAATTTCAAATTCAAAAGCCAGCCCATTTGCTCTACCACTTTCTCTTTCTTCCTCCAAATCAAACTGTGAATTGTGATGCACATAATAATTCAAATATTGGGGATTCGGCGGCCCATACCTTGTCTAGATGGCCACTGAAATCCACTTCCCTAGCGCAGATGATCAGCATCATCAACGGTCTGCAGCTTTATGATTTCTGGGAATCTCTTCTTTATTATTTTGAGGTTGTGCATCATCGTGTGCCACGCCGAATGGTGCGTGTGTCGCATCAAGTAGTCCCTCATCATCACCCAAATCCACATCCCCCTCCTCATATGGGACTGACTTCAGCAGCAGTAACACGTAGGCGGATTTCCCTTCCAATAGTCGATCCGCGATTCCGAATACGATCCAACTGGTGCCGGAAATCGCCACTTCCCAAATCCTACACATCGCGCATCGATGCACAAGATGTGGTTCTGGGTTAGAGCTCATTTTATCTTATAGATGATAGATAGACACCACTTGTCCGATAACATTTTATTCAGTCATCGCCCTGGACGTTGAAATTGTCATTGGGGACGACGGGAAGATGCCTCCTATACTGCTGCGAAGTGAGCCTCCTCTCCAGTGGCGTCTTCCTCTTGCTCACCACGAATCGGTTCACACCTTTCCTCAGCGGCATGATCGACGGGAAATCCTCGTCCGGAATCTCACTCAGCTCCGATATATCCTTTATCTCCGCCACCCTTCTGAACCACCGTTCTGCTTTGGCTTCCTCCGACATGTCCAACCCATCATCCCTTTCCTCCTCCTTCACCGCACCACACCCCTCCAGGCTCTGAGGCCCTGATCCCTTTTCCATACCATCTTCTTTCGAGCTGGCAACTACTTCACCGGAGGAGGAGGTGGAGGAGGACGAGGATGCCTCTGTCACTCCACTGTTTCTGGCAAAGAATCCAGGAGGGAATGGAACAAACGGCACGTAACTATCCACGGCAGCTGCACGGTTTTTAAACTTCCTTCCATCCGAACCAACGTCTCTGGCATTGTGCACTTCTGCCATTTTCCTGAACCAATCGCCTTTTTCCGGTTCACCATCATCTCCTACTCTTTCATCAGAGGATCCGATTGTGCTCTTCTGTTGGTGAGTATCGGATTCCAAATCACGGCTGGAATTGAACAAAGTAATACTACCAGGTTTTCTGCAGTCGCATCTCAAGCAAACTCTGTTCCTCCCGTAGTTATAGAAGTTGCACCTGCAAAATCAAATTCATGAATCAAAAAAATAGCCAACGAGAATATTCGTGAAACGTGAATGCATACAACACGATCAAGTATACATACAGCATGAAAAAAAAAAAAAAAAAAAAAAAAACAAGCACTTACTGCGGACATTCCCACTCGGAACCAATA
>KE526849.1:0-22909 GCA_000441915.1 Genlisea aurea | reverse complement strand
TTTGCAAAAATCGAAAAGATAAGGGGTATAAAATGTAATAAGGCCATTTAACTTATCACCAGACAAAAAAGTATACATTCTTTTACATAATTGAGGATTATGTAATCAAGTTTATTCTAAATTCCTTTTTTCTGGACTCAAATATACAAGAATGAATACTCGTCGTCGGTAAAAAACAAAATGAAATCAATTTAAATAATCAAAATACATGGGATTCCACTTTGATCAACTTGTACTCCGAGAAGTAGTAATCAAACACAATCTTCCTCACTATATAAAGAGTGTGATCGAAGCCAACAATCGACACCTGAGAGGAAGGAGATGGCTGAGAATGGAAGCAACGAGAACAAGATGAAGACGACCGCGTGTTTTCCGATGATGGGATTATTCAACGACCATAAGAAGCTTTGCTTGTTGATCCACAGTTTGAAAGTGGGTTTCGCTCTGGTTTTGGTTTCGCTGTTCTATCTGGTGGATCCGTTGTTCGATCAGGTGGGAGTTAACGCGATTTGGGCGATCATGACGGTCGTCGTCATGTTCGAATATCACGCAGGTTTGAACTCAAGACTAACTAACTGGGGTTTAGTTTTTTTTGTAAAAAATATTGGATGATGAATTTTGAGTTTCTGGAAATGTGGTGGCAGGGGCTACGCTCGGGAAGGGTATAAACCGAGGGATTGGGACGCTGCTCGGGGCGGTGATCGGAAGTCTGGTGGCGGTTACGGCGGATTCGATCGGAGGGATTTGGAGGCCGATTCTCATTGCGACGGCATTGCTGTTCTTGAGTCAGTTTATTTTTATTTTTCGCTCTTCTTTTTTTTTTCGGTGTCGTGACGGAGGAGGAGTGATTTTTCTCAGGCGCGGCGGCGGCGTACCTGGAGCAGACTCCGAGGATCAAGAAGCGGTATCAGTACGGGTTCCGGATCTTCATCCTGACGCTGAATCTGGTCTCGATTTCGGGAGTGAGGGTGGAGAGCGCGGTGGAGGTGGCCAGAGATCGGCTGGCCAACATCGGAATCGGATTCGCCGTCTGCATCGCCGTCAGCTTCACCGTCTACCCGATTTGGGCCGGCGACGATCTCCGCCTCTCCGCCGCCGCCAAGTTCCGCAAACTCGCCGATTCTCTTCAAGGTCCCGTCCCGTCCGTTATAAAAAAAAATAAAAAAATGAAAAACCCATTTTCATTTTCCGATTCCATTAGCAGGCTTGTTGGATTACATCGAGAAACCCGAAGACGAAAACTTCACCGAAGCCTGCAACTTCGTCCTCAACTCCCGAGCCAAAGACGAATCCATGGTACGTAAAAATCAAACTCTCCTGAAATAATGACGACCGCTCGCTGATCGATCGACACACACGTAGGCGAATGATTCCCGATGGGAACCCTTCCACGGAGCATCCGGATTCCATTTTCCCAGCGAAATATACCTCGAAATCGGCGACCACCTCTCGCATCTCGCCGCCACCGTCCTCGCCCTCAAATCCTGCTTCCCATCTCCCCCCAATCCGGTATCAATTCTCCCCCTCCCACGTGCCGCCAATTTGTTATCTTTTCTCTTTCCAACACGTGCTGGAATTTATGCAGAAGGGAGCAGCGGTGGACGAAACGTTCGAATCGCTGATGGTTTCCATGTCGTGGACGCTGCGGGAGATGGGGGAATCAATCGGACGGATGGAAACGATCCAGGCCAAGAATCTCATCACTCCCAAGATACAGTCCCTGAAATTACAATTCTGCCCCCTCGATAATATTCACGGATACAATTTCTTGCTCTCTGACGTCGTCCGGAGGGTGGGCATTTTGGGTAACAAAGTCGAGGAATTAGGGAGCCTGGCCAATTTTCGGCCAAAGAAAGAGGACGTATAATAATAAATACCATATACAACATACTTACGTAACACTTTTATTAGTATTGAAAAAAAAATATATAGAGATGAGAGTATTATTATTAATACCTCTGACTTGTACTACTATATAGTGGTTGACCATACTTTATCACGTTTTATTTTATTGATATTATTATTTCAGAATATTAATGGACTTCGGCCAGCCATGGAGAATTGGGCTTTGGCCCAATATCAGTTCAGTTATTTATTTCGAAACTATTTTTCTGGATAATTTTGAAAAGTAATAAAAACACATAGATGATACGTTATGGGCTCGACACGTAGATGCGTTTATTTCTTTCTAATTCTAATGCATCTTCCGACCTGATTGGAATAATACATAATAATATTATTTTCTCAACGACACATTTATTTTATTTTATTTTTTTTTTAAAAAAATGAATGAATAAATAAAGAGATGATGATGAGTGGACAGCACCATTCAATATTTTAAAGAAATTATTATTCATCGTTGGAGTTGAAATCAAATCTGGATATTGGATAAGGTTCCACTTTCTTTTTTTATCTCGATATTTAGTAACATGAATTTCCCCATTCAATAATAATTAGTATCATTCATGCCTGAATTCTCTTTCGTCCTTTAATAATAAAATAAGGTGTGTGCGTTTGGAATTTTGAATATTTTAACCAAAACAATATATATATATATTTTTTAGTCATATGATTTTAAATTCATCGAACCATACTTTTTTTTTTCTAATAAAAAAAAAAAAAATCATGATTAAAAAAATGGTCTTATCTCATGATTGATTTCAAAATCGTGATCATTTTTTTTTCACATCAAATCGAATCAATCAAAAAATGAACACAAATTTGTACTTATTTCCTGTACGGAACGATGATGGAGTGGGGAACTACTATTATTTCTCAAGTAAATACCAATCACATAAACTTTTTATTCATTTATTATTTATTTGGTCAATTTGGTGTCACGTCAAATATGATCCCTTCCCTTAGATACAATATTCCCATGATTTTATCTACAAAATATAATCCCTTAACAAGCATCGAATTAGAATATGAGAGTGACGGATAAGGCATGTTGTCCATCGTTCACTCACTCTTCTAAATATTGAACATTAAATTTTTCATGATTTAGAATTTAGGGTTTCGTAGACTTTGTAGGGGGGACAAATGTTAACCTTTATAATCCCTATTTAATGATGTGTTTACTGCATTGAATTTCTTGTTTTTTTTTGAATTTCAATCTTAATTTATTATGACGTAAAATTAATCTCAAAGGGTGACGTCAAAACATCAATTTTTTTATTCCTGAGAATTAGTATAATTTTACATAAAAAATATGGATATTAATTAGGAGATAATATCCAAATACAGCTCGGAATTTACATACCATTTCGCATGGACTAAGACAAAAGAATAAACTTTAAAAAACGGTAAGGGTGTTTATGTAAATTTACCTAATTGGGTTTTATTCGTATGCGGCATCAACAGCGTGAGCCCGCTAGGAGAGGCAGAGGGAGGGCCATCTCCGGGAAGAGTGCGCCGCGAACGGGCCTGTCGTAGTGGCCGGAGAGAAACCTGCTGACGACGGAGAACGCCGGAGCGCTGACGTTTCTATCCCAGGCGGCGTCGGATTCTCCGGCGGGCTTCTTCAGGGCTTCAGTGGCGTCGAGGCGGTGGAGCCGCCAGCCATTGACGGTTTTGAGTCGCCGAATCTTCTCCAGCTGGCGGAAAGCGAGTTTGCTGGTGTTGATCTTAACGGCGTCGATCGCTTCGGTCAGAATTTTCCGGCGGGTTTCTTGGTCGTCGCAGAGCGATTCGACTCTGAAGAATCGATCGAGTTCCGGGACTCCGATGGATTTCAAAATCCCGTAGGAGTAATCTCCGTCCGGCCGGTAAAATTCCTTCACTTCCTCGATCATCCCCTTGTGAACCATCCGATCGACTCTCTCCGACAACGACACGTGTAATTCCGGCAATGCCACGTCGACCCAGAGGAAGCAGCACTCGAATTTCGACCTGAAATTCGAATCGATCAACGCCTCGACGTAAGAGTTGGAGCCCCCGACGATCAGCGGGAGATTCCCTCGCGATAGAATCGAGCCGACGGCCGCCGTCGCCAGGGTACGGAAGTTGCCGGCCGAGAATTCCGACAGCGGATCGGAGATTCCGAGGAGGTGGTGCGGCACGCAGCTGCGCTCCTCGTCGGTGATTTTGTTCGTCGTGATGTCCAGACCTCGGAAGACTTGCATTTTGTCGGAGTTGATCACTTCGCCGCCGAAGTACTCGGCGAGGTCGATCGAGAGACGGGATTTTCCGGTGCCGGTGGCGCCCATCACGACGACGACTTTATTTTCCGGCGGGTTTTGCCGGAGAAGGAGATTGGCCATAGTCGGGAGCTGCGGCAGCGGCCGGATTTGTTTCGACACTGAAAGCGCCGCTTTCATTTTCTTCTTTTACGTTTACGAGTAAAGAAAAATAAAAAAAATTGTTGTGAATAAATTATTTTGAAAAACCAAAGTATTTATAGGAGGAAAACTCCGTTTGTCGTCATCCGCAATACGAGGCGGCGACTCGGTTTTATCTGACCGTAGTTATTTTTCAAACCGACGGTCCAGATCATCCCTGGAGTGAGCCCACGTCACGACGGTGGAGGAGATTCACATGGCGTCAACGAGGGGGCCCCATCCAGATGCAGCTCCCGATTGGTCCACGTGGAAGAAACCGACGAGGAATGCGGAATCTTTGACGGGTCAACGTTCCGGAATTTTGTCTTTTGTCAAAGGGGGGGTTAAGTCGACAAGATGGTAACAGGTCATAAATCTCAAAATTTTAACTCGGTTATAAAATGATTGATTCTCAAAAAAATAAAATCAGTGATTTTGACGTGCACTTTTTGAAGTTAAATAATAATAAGATTTCGAGATGGATTTATATTTTATAGAGCCACACATTTTAGGGTATTGCTTCTCACCATGTCCTCAAATAATATGCCTTCCTAATCTCTATATTATAAAACGAATGGTGGATAAAAACAAAAAAAGAAAAAAGAAAAAACACGTTTCATGATTGATATATTTGAGGATTCATATTTATTTAAAAATAAAAAAATCGCATTATTTATTATTAACACAAAACAACAAAACAAATCCACATTTTTATAAATTTCTTTCGAAACAAACAAAACTGGCATAAATAAGGAGCCACGATTTATAGATAATATATACACTTATCATGGGTGTGATAATAAATAAATCAAATTATTTTTTTTGGCGATATTTTGTCGGCTTGTGCTTTCCAGCCATGCCCAGGGCCGCCACTTCGCATTACTAATCATTGAAACAAAGGATAATATTAATAAATAAACTAATTATTAAATCATTTTTTTTTTAAAGAAAAAAAATAAAAAATCAGAATCAACTTTCACACACAAGTCTAAATGATGAATCTTGAATTAGTAGGCGAAGAAAAATTAAAATCGTTCAACAAAAAATAGATACTATGATTGCATTTTCTACCGAATGAATATGAGATGTACGTACTATATACTACATAGGATTCGGGATTTCAATAATTTTCATCAATTTGGATTCCAATTCCCACCATATATAGTATTGTATCCCAAGATGATGAATAAAATATACGAGATTGGCATTATTATGATGATGGATTGGTTAATATGACTCCACTAAACCAATCTAATAATGTCACCTCCTACCCTAACTAACGGCTACACAAACCGGCCCCATAATTCAAAAATCAACACCCTGAGTTGAGTCATTTCTCTTTAGAAACCCCACCCCGTATGAGGAGTTTGACGGACTTCTAAACCCTCCATTCACATAATAAACTCTAAACCTTAAACCGTAAAAAAAAAATAGTATTCAAATTTGTTATCTAAAAATAAACCAGACAAGAGAATAAATAATAAAACAAGTGTTAAATTCAGAACAAAAATTCATAGTATATGATTAGATTTCATATATATATATATATACTACCGAATACCGATGGGGCAAAATTTTAAAAACACAATATTGCGACATCGCTTAGCGTTAACGACGACAAACATCACCATCAAAAAAACAAATAGGGATTAAATATGCTACATAAATGAAATATTCAACTCTAAACCCCCCTCAATTATGAGATTCAATAAATCAGGACAGAGTTTCGTTGTTTAGAAAAAAAAAGTACCAGACATTTTTCATATTCAACAAACGCGCACAAACAGACAGCAGAATTAAATGCAACTAAACCAGAAACATGTAAATATTCACACCTGGTCATTTTTCTCATACTCCATAATTAATTACGCACCCAGGGATTAGAAATTTGAATACTATTCTTTTTCTAATCGATGTTGGATTCTTATGAAAGAAGTCAACTTAAAGCATGATACTATTATATGTATATGCATATGTATCTATCTATGAATGAATCATCAACAAGCGTGCTTTAAGCCAAATACTCTCATGCAAAAAGACAAATAAATAAAAAAAGATCAGCAGTCACTTCTATGTCAAATCAATTCAACTTATTCAAAACTTTTCTACATGCTTTTAGCAACCCGGCCATTATACCCAAATAAGATGATATATATATATATATATATATATTTTTCTCATGGACCCATCTTCTAAGTATTTAGTGTATTCACACCACATATTGTGTTTAGACAAGGGCCATTTGAAATATATGCAAGGCATCATATGAACTATCAAAAAGACGGGCATGAAAAGTATGGCGATAAAACGAAAGCAAAAGTTTACCCGTTCAAAAGGGGAGGGAGAGATTTCCGCATCAAAAGTTTCGATAACTCACGAGGAGTTTGTTGGTGAAGTCATGTCAGTTGAAAAATTCAAGCACTGAGAGTCGAATGGAGTTGTTGCAAATCCCCCAAATAAAGAAACTCCATTCCTTTCTCTGCATGCAAGACAAAAAAGAAAACAAAAATAAATCACTGCAAGCAAGAAAAAAAAAAAAAAACATGCAGCTCAGAAAATGAACACCACCACATATAATTTATTATAAGTAATTTTTTTTTTTTTGATAAGAATTTATTATAAGTATTGAAAAATAATGAAAATGAACGACGACCTCGTTTGAGCTCTGTTTTTCTTTGTTCTTCGTTGTTTTCGCATAATCCGTCAGCGAAACACATAGGCATAACTACCAGACCTTTGCTCTGCAACAGGCTATCAGCTGCTGAAGGATAAACGGTGAACATTTCTCCCAATGTTTCTTCCAGTGGCCCTATGAGCATTTGTTCCTGCACAATATAATGCCCATGCCCCTGGGAATCCAAAGAAAGTCGGTTCAATCTCAGAATAAGTTAAAAAAAGTGACTGCGAGGCAATAACTATTCTAGTAGTAAACCTCAATGAATGTCACAGGGGCAGAAGATGATTCACCACTCAATCGGCTTTGACAAAGTTCCTGAAAAGTGGTGGTATAAAGTTCAAAATGAGTTAACATAAGAACCGGGAAATATCGCTTGAAACTATAAGGTGATGACAGTGTAATGTAATCCCTCCGTCACGATACGTTTACGTATTAATTCAACCTTGCGAAACGCAAGCCAGCGCTGAACATTTGAATAAACGAATGGATCTGAATGCAAGGAAATAGGTTAATAACGCCTCTGGATCATAGCGTACCTTCATTTGATTTTGCAAATGCTTCACATGGTCGATGACGATATCCACAAAAGCTTCCCTTCCTACCTGCAAACGTAACTGGCTTGGATCCAATTCAAGCCGAATGAAGAAAAAGTAAATTAGAAAATGAAGATTACTTCTTTGTTGTGAGGCACCAGTTCGCGCAGGGCATCAATAGCATGAGCTATTCTTAATCTGCGGGACTAAAACAGGAATAACGACAATTCTATTTAAGCAGCTAAATCCCAGAAAAAGAAATAAATGAAGTCACAATTTCAGAAAAAAGGTAAATTCAGATGAAAGGCCACAGATATCAGAGCTATAGAGGTCTAGTTTAGACAGGCTAATGCATACACGGTTGGAAGCAAATGCTTTCTCCCTGGATCTTTTACTACTTGTTTCAACACAATGTGGCGATTCAACAGCTCCTAACCCTGAATTAAATTGAAGAGCATGCCTGTAATCTTCACTCCACTCTCGTTTCTGCAAGGAAAATTATTCCATTGTGAAGGGAAAGAGAGCTACAGGCAATTTGGATTTAATTTTACTATAAAGAAAACGATGGTCATACTCACCTGAACACCAACTTGATGCTCCAATGTAGAGAAAAGACTGATAAAATTTTCTTCAAAATGAAAATACCTTTCCTGTGAACAAAATTGCATTTATAGAATGATTAGATTAGCTATAAATAAGCTACAAAATCAGAGCCAGCTTTACCGGCTGATACGGTTCTTCTTTTAGTCCTGAAACAGCTGATTGAACTTGATGTTGTGATGTCATACTGGCGGAGAGATTTTCATTGGCATCAGTGTATCCCATCCAAGCGAAGAACTGGGCATGGGCTGAAGGCGTTTGATGGACATGAATCCATTCAGCTTTCGAATCTGCTATCTGATAGATCACATTACTTTCAAGGGAAAAATCCTGATAGATCACATTACTACCAAAAAAACCATGAGAATTCTCTAACTTCCAACTATTATCCAATTCCAATGGAAGAAGATATGGCAAAATACTTCTACAGTTATATTCTTCCATTACACAGCCTGAGAAGTGCAATGAAAAACAAGAAGAAGATCAGTAAAAATGCGAAATCTCACTCGATAAAAATGAAGAAAAAACGCACTACATTTTGAGCAGAAGTACAGACATCAGTGATTATTAAAAAACATAACTCTAACAAAACGCAACCCGACCTTATTCTTGACATTCACTAGGAACAAGTGTTACAGAAATCTTGAAAAAAATGATCAATTAACAAGCATCGCAAAGAAAACGAAGAATACGCCTAAATAATAAAACCGACCGCATCAAAAGGAGCAAATGAAGCAAAACAAAAACGAATGAAATCAATCAATCACGGATTGCATTTCAAACAGGTCGATAATTTCAATCGGATACAGCGGCATTACGAAGAGATAAACCTCATACGGCGTCGCAACACCGGTGAACGAAGCGGCAACGAGAAAATGGATTGCGTACGCGCGCTAAGCCTGAGTGAGAGATATGCAGGATTTTGCAAGAACTACGACTACATTTATTTAATCAATGGGCCGGTTACCCATTTTCTTAACCCATGTAGATTAAAACCACGGCCCACTAAAATGGCCAATTTATATCCCAATTTTTTTATTTTTTATTTTATTATTTCATAATTATAATTTATATTCCAAAATTTGTTACGCCATATATTTTGTTAAAAAAAAAATATACATAAATTGCAATCGCTACTTTTTTCCTCAATTAATATCGTTGATATAAATTATCGATTTTAATAATAAATAGGGTATAAATTGTAATTATGAAAAAAAAAAATATATATATATTTTTTGTTGTAAAAATTGAAAATATAAACCCTAAAATGATATGGTTTTTGACGTGTCTCCCTCATAACGAAGCAAGTCAGATAAATCATACAAATTTTTTAAGGAGAGATTTTGTTCATTATACAAATTATGAGTGTTCAACATAAAAACCTATTTATTTCATACATTTTTTGAAAATGAAAAGGGCACTAAATGGGTTAGCAGTTAGCAGAATAGCAACCAGCAAGTAGCACGATAAATAGCTATCAGATGCAAATAGAATGCCAAATTATTATAAACATTCATTCTTCATAAAAACGGAATGTACACACACACATAAATCATAACATGTGCTTTCCCTGCAATGCATCCATTCTTTACAACAACACCAAACAGACAGACAATAAAATCACAACAAAAAACAAAATTCTGGAGGCTCTCTTAAACTAACACAACCAAGTTCTTAAACACATAAACAACACAGCACCCAACATTACATACCCGTTATATCTCATTTCGTTTTCGCCTCTAAAACCAATAAATAATCTTCACACAGCAACAAGTAGGATCATTGATATGAGACGGGTTCGATTCGAAAAAACACATCATCATCTAGGCCTCCAGTAATCAGAAGCTGGAACAATGAAAATTCAATTAAGTTTTTTTTTTTTTTTTAAAAAAAAAGAACCTCGACGAAAACAAACTAACGGACCTCTGTTTTCGACAGGGATGGGGCCTTCGCAATGGCTGTAATGGTTGTTAACGTGCCTGTGATTCGAAGGGCCGGGAGGGCAATGCCACCTATTATTCGGGAACGGAGGCTCACGAGGAAGGCCGCCATAAGGGGCTGGATGGTTCATCCTTCCACCATCTTCATAGCATGGTCCTACCCATAGAAACAAAATGAGGAAAAAAAAAAAAAACACCATACAAAAAAGAAAAGGCAGTGGGAAAGTTGTTAAGTTACCAGAGTTATATGCTGGATATGGAAGTCTCCAATATTCTCCAGAGTTACTATCACGATGGATGAACTTATTCCTTTCCCGGTTTCTGTAGAAATTACCGTTTTCGATGTAACGAGTACGGTGTCTGTTGTAATGAGGAGGCGGGATATTATCTCCTCTCCGAGACTGTACCCTTTCCTGGCCATACGAAAACTGGCTCGAAGAAGCGGGATGCGGAGGGCGAAAATGAAACCCTTTACTGAAAGCTTCATTCGTCGATGGGAAGTCGTTAGAGGATCGTCCAGAAAAATGAGAATTATGGCGGCCGGCAGGGCAAGGGATGTTATTAGAATCAGGCAGCTTTCTAGGCAAATGGTCTTCGAAATACCCGCTGGTGTCCTGAACCCGATGATGGTGCGCAGCTTCAGCCGTAGTCGACTTCGCCCTCGACTGGCTGTTACATATCGGCGGCTCTCGGAACTCCCTGTTATAATTCTGCACAGTACCAACACACAACATCAGAAAAACTGAAATATAAAAAACAAACTGTGGTGACCATGAAAGGAAGCCATCAACATGAAAATAGAACCTGTGAACTTGAAAAATGTTTTGAGTCGACAACATCTGTAGGGACAGCAGGAGACAATACAGAGGCTGGAGTCAGATGACATTGAGAAGGCCGACTAGATGCCGATGGTGTTTCGTCCCCTTGTTGAGGATTGAACAAATTCCCGTTATCAGAATGATGCTTCGACAACATCTGAGTACTGCCCGTTTCATCTTCAAGACAAGGAGCCACATCCTCCATTTCGAGCTCGCCCTCGACATCCTCCAGGATACAGCTGCGTTTCTGTGTGGTAGGAATCGAAGCTTGCTCAGCATCACGCGAGAACAGATTCTCCCCATCAAAACGATTTCTTTCATCGTTTTCGGTCTGGATAGCAGGTATAGACACATCGGGAAGCTGAATGCTTGAATTGCTGAAGAGAAAATAAAGCTCATCAATGAAAATACGAACTTTGTTGCCACTCAATAATACGTCCAAAGCAAAGAGACGAAAGTACGGTTGAAGAGAAAATAACAGAGCCAACTTGCCTTCCATATTCGTCAGCCAGCATACCCTCCATTTGTCTAATCCGGTCATCGAGAGCTCTTTCATTCTGCAGAGGGCCCCGAGAATCAACTGAAGTATACGAGCAGCAAACGGATTCAAGTTCTCTAATATGATGCCGGATAATTGGCTCTGGAAGTATCTTCCTCTCCAGCCACACCTTTAAAACCTATCCATGATGAAATTAAAGATAATAAGGATCTTCCTCTGGAAGTATCTTCGGCTATTTAAATGAAATACACTCAAGATGAGGATGTTTCCACTCACTTTTAAACACTGCTGATGGTTCTCAAGAGAACTACTGCAAGGAGGGGCTGCAGCTGATAGTAAACGGGGCAACACAGTCTGTATTGCGGATAGATAAATAACACCGTCTCCTGAATAATATAGGTACGTTCAGCACAAACCAATATTAATTCAAGAAAGGAGAAGAACAGATGGAAAGACCATTCATTGCTAAAAAATTGTTACCTTTCATGGTTCGAGAGCACTGAGTGATAGAATCCACAAGGAAAAATAAGTTAACTTTTTTATATAAACTCGACTCTCGTTCCAAATTATTCACCAGTATTTCCACCACCTAAAGCAAAAAAGAAACGAAAAAAGACACCAAAAAGCAATCAAATGGTGTCAATCAGAATCAAGCGCACAGATATAACGCAGCAGAAAATTCCTAGTAAAACTTCTTAAAAAATATGCATCATAAGCGAGGCTTGATAAAATAAACATAAACTTACGAAACCAGACAACATAAATAAATAAGTCAGGAGTTAACAAAACTTACCTTATTTGCAAAACCGGAATTTGCGCAATCAATAGCCATTCTTGTAGCATGACCTATACTATCCTTTGTCCTTGTCAGCATTCCCATTACAGACTCAAAAGCCGATAATGAATCTTCTCTACTGCTTGACGTGTTGAAAGGCTTAGTTTGCTTTTCAGGATGTAGAAATGAAATGGGACTTTGAGAGGCATCATTATCAAGAGAAATGCTATCTGTCAGACAAGTGTTTTTCAAAGAACAGACTTGAGATCCCCTTGCACTACAGCCTGGACCATCTCTGTATTCATACGACATAGAAGACTGTAAAGGCTGATGGAAACCATTGTCCAAAACCTCAATAGGAGCACCACAAAAGGGCTTTATGTTTGAATCAAACGATGATGGATCTGCTACTTCATCAGATTTAGACCTATGGATAAATGAAGAAAAGTTATAAAGACATAATCTGAAAGAAGGAGATGAAGTTGTAAATACAGAGAGGTGAATAACCAAAACATTACCTCTTATCATCACCTTCACCAGCAGTGCTGCCAATACGGACAGGGCTGTTAATCTTAGGGAAACTTAATGCAATTTTTTCCATACAATTAGAAATTGAATTCATCCGTAAAATGTCAGCATCAGATTTCTGATCTGCTTCATTCAAGCCTGAGCCTCCAGCATAGAAAATAGAGTCCAGTTTTTCCCCAGCATTGGCTGAATCAAGCTCATTGTAATTCTCAATTCCGGTTTTTGCGGGAAAATCACAAGCAGGAGCCGTTTTCACATTAGTATCAGCACCTTCTCCACGTTCAATCAGTTCTCTCTGGATTTCCGGATTTGTCATTGAAACATCAATTTCCCCACATTCTGGCACAGGTGCAATTTTCTTTGTGTTGTTATCAGTGGTATCCACATCTGAGACAGCACATACATCAGAATCGTGATTATCTACATCTTTTGCAGTCTCGGACAACAACTCAGCATATTCTTCCCCTCCAATTGACATCTCAGAACATTCCTTGGCAGAAGGATAGGATCCACTGCCTTGAACACTGACAGTGAGTGAAGAACAGGAAGCCTTTTCACAATCTTCAGCTACATTAGCGGACATGGCTTCCAAGGCACGATGAATGCGTTTTGACGGAGGCAAAATACTTTCTCCATCAATATCATTTCTACAATACCAAAAGTGAGGTCTAGTTGGGTTTTTACACGCTAAAGATACATTTTCATGGACCTCTCGAACGCTTGGAAATCCATCCGTCACAAAAGATGACTTGCAATCAGGGCGATGCATCTTATGGCTTTCAGGATCTTTCAACTGCTTTTGCTTTTCATGCACTGAACCATTTTGTTCTGTCATTGATGGTGATGATCTGCCCATTCGTACTCTGGCTCTCTTCACTAATGGTAGGTGTTCATCACCATCGTCCTTATTAACATTAAGAGAAAGTTTCTCAGAAGGACAGGGCAAAGCATGTACTGAATTTAACACTTCGGCATCTGAACAAGACTCAACCTTAGCAGATACCGTGTTGTCGTTACAATTTCTTCTTCGACTAGGCATTCTTTTCTTCCTACTGACGGAAGTTTCAGCGTGAAAGTTAAGCTGCCTATCACCAAATTCTGGCCTCCCTACGTCTCTATCACTTGAAACCTTTGCTTCCATTGGTTTACTATCTGAGTCAGACGCAAGGCCATCGTTAACACTGGGTGTATCAGATTCCACCGACAGAACTTCAGAGTCACTCTCTTTACTTTCATGTGACACACTAAGGTGAGAATCTGCTGCCTGGCCTTCGGAATCATCCGACAACTTCATAATCCTACTACTTCTTCTTAAATTACGGTTCTGCAACTTAGAGGCAACAGAGCGCCTGGTGCGCCTGCAAGATTTCATAGAAGGAAGCAGCGTCTTTTCGATTCCATTATCTGTATGGAGAGCATTTCTTGACCTAAGAGTTGACTTTCTGCTCTCTGAAGAACTATTCAACCAAGAAAAACTTGTTTTGTTCATAGTCAAATCGGAAGCAGACATAGGTAAACTAGTCGATTCCTCTAGCAACAGCCTCCCCTCATCCCCCAAAGACTCTTCAGCAGCTGCAGCCATAGCTGCATCAGTAAGACAATTAAGATAATAGGTGGCCTCCGCTGAAGGAACTTTGACTGCAGAAACAGTAGCTTCATCTTTCACAGGTTTGCTCGAGGATTGCTCAGAGTTTATTTCATTGCTGTCAATATTTTCTACACTACCATTAAACGCACTACCTTCATTTTGTTTTTTCAACTTCTCAAAGCACCGAATAATCTCCTTCACTGCTCGACTAAAATCAGCACCTTTCCCATGGCGCTTTCCCACTAGAGTCACTTTCTTCTCTTCAGTAAATTCTTCCAAATCAGCCGGATTACAGAAGGCACTAAAAAAGACCCAGAAAATTATACTTTTTAAATTGCAAAAACATCAATTCGAAAAAAGACTGGTTCATGATATAACTCGCAGTCCCATATTCAACTGGAAATAAAAAGCCATACAGAATCAATGTCTCAAATATTGATATGAGACATGGAACCAAGCCGTTAAAAATAGTTCATTTTTTTCCCCGTAATCCACATGATAAAAAGCTACATTACGATGCAGAAGGAAAAAAAAGCACAGGGATAAATGCCAGTAATACAACGTAAAACCAGTGTTTCTACTAAAAATAATGATAGGAATAGACAGTTAAAACATATGCAAATCTATTTTGTAATGCACTCACACGCACACATACATAAACAAATAAGAACATTGTACTCAGCAAAACCTGAACTTTGTAAAAATCAAAATCAAAACGTAATTAAAAAAAGAAAACAAAAACTCAACTTTAAGAACTATCAGTTAAAATTATAGAAGAAAAGAAAAACTCACATCTGTTCACCACCAAAAAAGCAAACAACCACTTTCTTTGAATCAGCAGAATGACCCCACTTCCCTGGATCACTAACCTGAACATGAAAACGCGAGCAATATCTACTTAGAAATCAACAACAGTTTAAGTTGAACATATAGTGCAAAGACAACAGCAAAACGAATACATGGCCTGTATAAAATTGCTAGTTTGGGATGATGATGATGATGAGCTGAAAACAATACAGCGGCAAATACTGGCTGTAAAAGATACAAAACTATAAAATAAGCAATAAACGGAATATCCTACCCCACGAGAAGCATCTGCTAAAGTATATACTCCACAAGAAAACACATAGTAAACTAATATTACACTCCCAACAATACATCAAGCAAAGAAAGCACATCAGCATTGAATTCTCTGGTATAGAGGAGCCAAAAAGTTCCGAAATTGTTACTGATGACGATTAATTCCGGTTTCAAACTTGAAATTGACTGCAAAAAAATATCAAAACCAAAAGAAGAAACACAGAAACGATTTTTCAGTGAAACTGATGGTCCCGGACCAGATCCAACATGATCAATGGCGTCAACAGCACGGCAAAGCATTCGAAACTAGAAAATAAAATAATTTCAATATACCGTCGCCGGCCACGCTGGAAATCCTTTAACTTTCGCGAGCACGAGATCGCCCACCTTCCACTTCTGCCGGCCGGCCGTGGGGGGGGCAGGTACTCTCTGGCCAGCTCTTCTTCGGCTCGGCGCCATAAGGACTTACAATTGCATCTTAAAAGGCTTCCTTCCACACACCCAAATACCAACACACTAAACAACAAAAAGAAAAACCCTAAATTCCCTCAGCAATTCACCCCAATCCGCCCCCAATTTCTCACCGTAGCACAACCGCCTCAAATTAGAGAAATATAAAGTCGACGCAAAATTCTAACACGGAATCTGCACCGCCGACGAGCCAAATGAAGGACGGGTGGGGAGTTTGAGTGTTTCTGTGGCACAGAAATGGGACTCAGAAGAGACAGATACGAATGAGTTGGTTTGATTTTTCGCCTGTGCGCGATGCTAACGTGCGCATGATTGAGTCTTGATGCCATTTTGAAAAACGTGACATTAATTGGGCCTCAATTTTCATGGCCCATAACAGGCTTTCATATTGTTGGGCCAATACAATTCACAAAATTCGGATATATTCGTAATTAAGATGAAAAGTCAGGGGTAATATCGTCATTCAACGCTAACCGAACAAACTGTCATGGAGGCAGCAGAAATTTTGCAAACCTTTTCGGAATCCCGTCACCTCGGAGTTTCTTGCGGCCTCCTGCGCCCGATTCAAATTCCTGAGAAACGCTTCGATTTTGCCTGAATCCTCCGTTATCTTTCATCCGATTTTCCTCCGCGGGAAAGTTATTGTTGTGATAGGTGACAGTGAAAGTTATTGGATTCTGCTATTAATTATTACGCTCTTACCGAGTTTCTGAATATAGCAATGAAGATATTCGTTTCCTATTGGTAAATATTTTTTCACGTTTTTTTTTTTTTTTCTTCTGTAGGAGAATAGAAATGGAGATTAATATGAAACTCACTGAAGTAGTGGAGTAATGCATTGATTGAGCGAGATATTATTCCAAATGAGAGAGTTGCGGTTTTCACGTGCAGTTTTGGATTCTATAAACTCTATGTCTTCGAATAGTTTTTGGATCAGTTCACAGAACCAGAGAATAGTGCGCTTATTTCCAGATCTCAGGAATCGCCAACTTTTTATCTTGGTATGCTTTTGTTACATTGAATTTACATTGGAGTTGATGGTGCCGTTTATATGTGTTACTGCAGGACATAGAAGTTTTCCCTGCCAATAAATATGGCTAGCCTTCAAGATATTACTGCATCAGCTGCCATAAACCTTTTATCTGCATTGGCTTTTCTTATGGCTTTTGCATTCTTGAGACTTCAGCCGTTGAATGATAGAGTGTATTTCCCAAAATGGTATAAGAAGGGTATAAGAGCAAGTCCCAGGAGTTCTGGACATTTGGTGAGGAAATTCATAAATTTGGATTACAAAACCTATTTGAAATTTTGGACTTGGATGCCAGCAGCACTAAGAATGCCTGAGCCTGAGTTGATTGATCACGCTGGTCTTGATTCTGCTGTATACATTAGGATTTACCTTCTTGGGTGAGTGAGTACATAAGGTTTGAACTTGGTGCTACAATTTCAATTGCTTAATCCTTTATACTGTATTAATCGGAATATGTTCATCTTTATGTTTATTAGTTCGTACTTTTCTAGTAAAATGTTAATGTCTTTACTCTCACGACCTTCATCACCATCTGCGCCACCTTATAACTCCTCTTAGGATTCATTCTAATTACCAGCCTTTCTATGCAAATCAAGTAAAATATTTTTTCGAGTATTGTTGTTGGAATTACTTGAGAACTGAAATGGCTTTTCAACATTTTTTCATGCTCTTGGATTATCAATGAATTGCAGATTGAAAATCTTTGTTCCTATTGCTGTACTAGCTTTCTCGGTTTTAGTACCTGTAAACTGGACAGGAGGAACACTTGTTAATGTCAAAGATTTAACATTCAGTGACATTGATAAACTCTCTATTTCAAATGTTCCTTCAGGATCTTTAAGGTAAGAGAAAGTAAATCATGGTGTGCCTCTAAATCTCATATCTCCACTCCCTTGTATTACTTTCTTGTGTCTGATTGTCATTCAGGTTTATTGCACACATTGTAATGGAATATGTGTTCACGTTTTGGACATTTTATGTACTTTACAAGGAGTACCATTTTGTAACAAATAAGAGGTTACGCTTTCTTGCATCCGAAAATCGTAGACCGGATCAGTTTACTGTAAGTTTTTTTGAACCCATTCCACTTAATCTTTTTTTAAATCTCCCTCAGCTGTCTGTTTTATTAAGATAATTTCTTCAGGTTCTTGTTAGAAATGTTCCTGCTGACCCAGATGAATCAGTTCGTGAACACGTCGATCATTTCTTCTGCGTGAATCATCCTGATCACTACCTCATGCATCAGGTTTGAGGCCTTTTTTTTGGAACTTCGATATGATGAAAAGAGAATTTTGATTTGATGATGTTTCAGCTCATTTATAATGCAAATGAGCTTGCAAAAATGGTGGAGAAGAAGAAGAGCTTGCAGAATTGGAGGACTTATTATCAGACAAGATACGAGAGAGACCCTAAAAGTAGACCAACAACAAGGGTAACTTTGATTTCTGCCCTTTATAGTTTTTCTTAATGTCTGTGGCTCATTGCTCGCTATACGTTTCCAGTCTTATTAATAAGCGCATGGCCGAACCTGTTATAAGCCAACATTGTGACTTCCACCTGTAGAGCTATCTATCCATCCCCTTACAGATGTCAGATCGAATAAAATTATATAATCGCTTTTTTTTCTACCTTTCTCAATAATGTTTCCATCATTATTTTGATTGACATATAATATAGCTTGTTATTTTTCTGATGTGTTACATCGTACACCATATATATTTCCGACATTCATCATCACCATAGACAGGTTTCTGGGGCCTTTGGGGCAAAAAAGTGGATGCCATTGATTATTACACAGCTGAGATTGTGAAGCTATCAGAACAAGTAAGGAAGCCTGCAAAAAAAAAAAAAACACTCTCCATTTATTTACAGAATGCATTTCCTTTATTCCAAACCAGGAAGCTGAAGAACGGAAAAAAGTCACGAACGATCCAAAGGCCGTAATTCCTGCAGCCTTCGTCTCGTTCCGAACGAGGTGGGGTGCAGCTGTCTGTGCTCAAACACAACAAACAAGCAATCCTACGGTTTGGCTGACGGAATGGGCACCGGAACCTCGAGATATTTATTGGGACAATCTTGCAATACCATATGTTCAACTCGCGGTGAAAAGGTTGCTCATGGCCGTCGCAACGTTCTTCCTCACGTTCTTCTTCATGATCCCTATTGCGTTTGTGCAATCCTTAGCAAGTGTTGAGGGCATTGAAAGGGTATTCCCATTTCTGAAACCACTTATCGAAGCGTAAGTAATGTAATCTTTGCTTTTTTATTTTCTTCTCAAGTGAGTCGAGTCGATTCTTCTCAGTGTTTATTTTCTGTCTCTATTTTTGTCAAATGCTTCCTTCCTTCATTCATTTAAAACATAACATGGCCGGCCATTAATTATTTTTTGGTGTTGCAGGAAAAAAATCAAGGCCATTGTTCAGGGATTTCTTCCAGGCATCGCACTCAAGATATTTCTGTTGCTTCTTCCGACAATTCTGATGACAATGTCGCAAGTAGAAGGTCTCACGTCCCTCTCGTCGCTGGATCGAAGAACGGCCGGAAAATATCACCTGTTTGTTCTCGTCAACATCTTCCTTGGAAGTGTCCTCACAGGAGCTGCATTCGAGCAGTTGCAGAAGTTCCTCAACCAAGCTCCATCCGAGTATGTCATCTCGAATCTCGACACCCCAAACGTGTATATATATGCATTTTTGAAATCTCCGTTCTTCACAGGATTCCGAAAACAGTTGGCGTTACGATTCCAATGAAGGCAACTTTCTTCATAACATACGTAATGGTGGACGGTTGGGCCGGAATCGCCGCAGAGATTCTCAGATTAGTCCCTCTGATTCTGTTCCACCTCAAGAACACATTCCTGGTGAAGACAGAACAGGACAGGGAACAGGCCATGGATCCCGGCTGCATCAACTTCGCCTCATCGGAGCCTCGCATACAACTCTATTTCTTGCTCGGGCTCGTCTACGCGGCCGTCACGCCCTTTATTCTGCCTTTCATCATCGTATTCTTCGCTTTTTCCTACGTCGTCTTCCGCCATCAGGTGAGACTCACTCCTCTAAAACAATTCCATCAGACTGCTGCTTTTATATATATATATATTTTTTCCGTTGCAGATCATCAACGTGTATGATCAGAAGTACGAGAGCGGAGCCGCGTTTTGGCCGGACGTACACCGGCGCATAATAATCGGCATGGTCATTTCGCAGTTACTGCTACTGGGATTGCTCAGCACCAAAGACGCTGCACAATCGACTCCGTTGTTGCTCGTACTTCCCGTCTTAACCATCTGGTTTTATCGATTTTGCAAGGGGCGCTTCGAGTCCGCATTCCTCAAGTACCCCCTTCAGGTATATCCTAACATTCAATTTTACTTCAAAAACTGTGTTTGTTTGTTTATAAAGGGACACTTTCATAATTATATATATATATATAATTATAAAGGGGAATATTATTCGGAAATGAATATCACGCTTTAACATCCTATCTATATTCTGTCTGAGAACAGGACGCAGTTATCAAGGACACACTAGAAAAGGCAACTGAACCAACATTGGACCTGAAGGATTACCTCAACGACACTTACCTGCACCCCGTATTCCAACCGTTCGATATTATCGACTTGTCATCAGCCATCGACGACGAGGAGATGATGAACGCAGCCCTCGTTTCCACCAAGCGAAGCTCCCGGAAGAGCAGCAGACCTTCTTCTTCTGGTATCATGGCATCTGAAAATGAACCAGAATAATTAAAAAAAAAACACCACATATTCTTCTATACAAGCTACTGAAACAACACCGTATTTTCCGTCTCTCGAGATTGTCCGTGTTTTTTGAAAAGGAGAAATAAATAAATAAATAAACAAAAGTGCTGCATAATATGAGTGAGGTTTACATGCATCACATATTATACTCGTGCTAGTGAGGTTTAAAATCACAAATGTTGGGTTAAGGTGGAAACACAAGTACTCCGACTGAAACCGAATCGAAAAATACGTAGCTTTACCGAACAAATCGAGATCAAATCGATGCACGAACTCTATAAAGATAACGACAAAAATGACCCGATATATTGATACACAGAAAAGTAATGCACATGTAATCATTTTACCCGATTTCGTAGAGCGGTCTTTTTCTTCTCCTTTCTCTCTTTACCAAGTCAAATGAATGGCAAGATCCAACAGAGCTTCGACTTGGCGAATCGCTCGTTGTTTCTCTTGCTGTTTCAACATGTTAGCGACGGAGAGCGAATCCGCCGCTCCTCCTTCGATTTTCACGGCTTTCTCCTCCGGCCGCACTTCTTGCAATAATTGATCCACTTCTCTTACAAAATCTACCCTCAGAATAATGTCATCCTCCTTCTTCATAACACACCTCATCGGCCCTTCATGCTGTATGTAATAAACGCATAATACACACATTATAAATGTGCTCAGATACAAGTGTAAAAAATCATCGAAAAAATTTTTCCCCCTATAGAGTTGTTAAAAAGTTAAAAGATTTTTTTTTTTTTTTTTTCAAATACGAATAATGGCACTAGTTCTTCGAGCAGAGTACCTTATCGATGTCGAATCCAGCAGGAACAAGAAGGCTGAAAGGATCTTCCCGCGGAAAAGTTTCCACCATGATCTTCCTGCATTCCTTGAGCCACCCATCATCATCAAATCCGTCGTGCAAATTCAACAGATCGTTGAGTAATCTCATCACGGGAGTCGCCTCCCGTTTCAGAATCTCAGCCTACAAACACACCATCCCTCGACTCAAAAAACAAAACAAAAAAAAAAAAGTTGGCACAGGTTTTGAACGAAACGGATGATGGAAACCTCGACCCTTCTGTACAACAGATCAAGGCTTCTGATTGCATCTCTCTCATCCTGATTAGAAATATGAATCCAGAATCTTTATGAAGTTAACCAGCATAGAGTAAATGATACCGTCGTTGCAACGTCGACTCACATCACGTCTCGCGAGATCAAGTCGATTCCATATGACAAGAAGGACTAGTTCGTTCAACTCACCTTTCTCAGCAGCTTCCTCTATTTTCTGCACGTAGACAACGTCCATAATCACATATAACCTTCGACAGAGAGGCAAATAGTATACATTTTCGAATCAATGTCATTCCTCATTTCGATAAGTTTCCAAAATTATACAAATTTAATCGAGATTGCATATTTTTCATCAGTTTGGTCCCTGAAAACAATAGAACAATGTTACTCAAGTTTGGGAAATTCAATAAAAACACTCTTAAAACCAGTAACACCCTTAAATCTATTTAGGTTGAAAAATAAATTGGTGAAAAAATTGCAATAGAACAAAATTTTTATTTAATCTTTCTTCAAACTAGGGACCAAAATTGCCATTTTATCGATAGAAAATCGGCACGCTAACCCTTCATGTTGCACATCATATTGCAAAATCAGGTCTCATATTTGATGTTAATAACCAGCAGTCATATTGCAAGCCAAGTTCTTCATTAGTGAATATAAATTGGTCGAATTCAAAGCCCAAAAAAAAAAGGAGTGCAGTTCATCTCTCAGAAACAGTGTAGTAAAGTAAACTTGGGCTAACAGATTATGTAAATTTACTTGCCTGTTCAACCTCTTCAGCAGATAGAATGAAACTGGAGACCAACTTCTTGGCTTGCTTAAGATCTTCATCCGGAAAATTTTGCAATCTCAACGAGATCTCACGGTACTCCTGAACCTTTCTCTCCTCTTCCTCTTCTTCTTCTTGCACCCTTCTGTTGAACTCCTTAGTCTTCTCTCTCTGTCTTGCTTGCCATTCCTGAACCTCAGGAAATATTCAATAAGCTATTTGCGACTGCAATTTCGTTAAAAATCATCGTAATCGCCAACAAAAAAAAAAATGATGAACGAAGATAAGAGATAAATCGAAAGCTGTTTGGTTTTGGCGGCATACATCGTCGTAGACTTCCTTCGGAAGACCATGCAGGTAATCTTTATCGCTTATCTTGCACCCACACATCCCTGTAAATCACAAAATGCGAAAAAAACAAAAAAAAAAAAAAAAAACTCCGCGGCATCAAATCTTT
>KE526847.1:0-30074 GCA_000441915.1 Genlisea aurea | reverse complement strand
TTTTTTTTTTTGCTGTTATAGGATAAGATAACGGTAAAGCAAGGCTCCTGGTTCGACCCTCTGATCCATCTCAGAGGTCGACTCTCAGGAATCGTCAGCAATCCGCCTTACATTCCCAGTGCGGATATGGACGGCCTGCAAGCAGAAGTTTCTAAACACGAACCCCGGATGGCTCTCGACGGGGGCGAGGACGGAATGGATGGTCTGATACGTCTGTGCGACGGAGCGTCGGAGATGTTGAAACGTGGCGGATTCTTCGCATTTGAGGTTCATGTATAGATATATATCTAATCTGTATGTATACAGAGTTTTATATTTGATGAAATAATATGTATGGTTGTTGCGTGCAGACCAACGGTGAGAAACAGTGCAATTTTGTTGCTGATTATGTTGAAACGAAGAGGAAAGGGAGCTTCCGTGGCGTAAGAACCGTGGCTGATTTTGCTGGTATACTCAGGTTTGTAACTGGTTATAGGCTCTGAATCTTAGATATTCAATGTTTAGGGTTTACTAGATTTAAGATTTAATAGATTTTAAATTTAGGATCCAAGTTTATGTTTTAAATATGAAAGATTTAAAATTTAGGGTTTAAAAATGTATTTTATACCACGTAAATTTTGTAAATTTCAATATTCTACCATATTTGTTTAAAATATACAATTTATAACATTATTGTTTAATGTTTTACAATTTATACAACAATGATTTATTTATTTTTTAAATATATTATAAATTTTTGCTAATCAAAAAATGACTATTGTTAATCTTTAATTATTAATTTGATCTTTTTTTATTATTTTAATCTATAAAAACTCCAGTTAAATTGTGTTAGCTTTATAGTTTTTTTTTTTGAGCAAGTGTTAGCTTTATAGTTGATTTATCAAAAATTGTAATATTTGATTTAAATGATTGAGACTAAAAATTATTAGTTAATAACTAGATGAGATTTATAATCTATTTTATAATAATGAAAATAAATAATTAGATTTGTTGAATATTTTTTCCATACATATAGGATGTGGGAGGGAAATTGAAGTTCAAAAAATAGTGTAATAAATTTCAATTGTTACTAATAATTTAATAATAAACGTCTCACCTACTCTGGGCTTTTGAAAGGGCTACTATTATATTTTAAAATAAAGAAGAAAGAAAGCAGGCAGTGCTTAGTGCAGTCCGGCGGTGGTACGGCGGAGGATGGCGAACAGCGGCGGAATTGAGGGCCCAGAAGTTCAGCGGGACTTTAATCTTCCTGAGGAGATTCTGTCTGTGATACCAAAGGACCCCTATGATCAGTTGGATCTGGCGCGTAAAATCACTTCCATGGCGATTGCGTCGCGTGTCGTGAATCTGGAGGCGGAGGCGGGGAATCTCCGCGAGAACCTCGTCGAAAAAGATCGGCTGATTGTCGAACTGGAGAATAAGGTGGCGAAGCTCGAGAACTCGAACAAGGAAGCTGAGATGCGGTGGAGAGTCAGTCGTGAGGAAAATGTAACGTCCGTGGAATCCAGAAGGAAATTTTTCTGTTTGAATTGTAGCCATTTTTTTTGTCAAATTTGATTGCAGATTAAGCTGTGGAAGGAGAAAGAAAATCTATCCACGACGGTAAAGAAGCTCAGTCGCGATGTAATGAAGGTTATATATACACCATCCCTTCCCTTCTTCTCTAGCAAGAAATTTTACCCTTTTTACTGATCTAGGCTAGGCTAGGCTAGGGTTTACTGCAAGTTTTCTGAATTTTCTTTTCTTCATTTCACAGCTCGAGACTTTTAAGAGGCAGTTGATGCAGTCATTGAATGAAGATAACTCCCCTGTATGCCTTCCATATCCATGTTTTTTCTTTGCATTTCACCATGAAAATCTCATTATCTTCTTCATCCACCATGTGAGTAGACTGAGCCTGTTGATATTGGCACTTACGATCAATCCGCTGCAAAACCCTATCCGGTTTATGGTATTGCTTTCGTTTCACATCTTTCCCTTTCTCTGTCTGTTAACTTCCAAACGCTAATCCGATTCGATGTTTCGACAGATGAGTCAACTGGCCTTGTGAAGCAGCATCATTCATATACTGAGAGTGACACCATCAACGATGATGGTTTCTACAACTTGAAACATTTTGTATGTATTACTATTTAGTGATCGAGTTTGCATTTCTTCGGTTTCAGTGTCGAAGCAGAGATATTCCATCGCATCGTACACTACCGCCATAGCTCCACGCCTCACTCCCACGACCAGAACTCCGAATGCCATATCAGCTAGCGTGTCTCCTAGAAATAAGTATTCAGCTGCCGTTTCTCCGCAGAAAAGCGGTGCCCCGACTTCTCCTAGCGCTCACTATGAAGGGCGAGGCTCGCTTTCTTCGTGGATCCCGTCCAGCCTTCAGTCGTCAGCTGCGAATTCTCCGCCTAGGGGACAGCACCAGAATCCAGGTATATATAATATAATACACACACAAGTCACAAAGGTGCGAGTTCTCATTATTATTATTTGTTTTTTTGTTGGGTTAGCTCGTGCTCCTAGAATCGACGGAAAGGAATTTTTCCGACAAGCGAGGTGAGTTTTATTATCGCGGTTGGTGGCTGGGCTGGCGTGGCCTCATGGTGCTGTGCTGGTTTATTATTATTGTGTTGGATGCAGGAATCGTCTATCCCTGGAGCAGTTCAGTGCGTTTCTGAGTAACGTGAAGGAACTAAATGCGCAAAAGCAATCTCGCGAGGTATTTAAAAATTCATGTGTATGATCCATCCATCCAATGTGTGTCGCAAGAAATGAGGTTTTCATTGTGCGTTTAGGAAACGTTGAGAAAAGCGGAGGAGATATTCGGAACGGAGAATAAAGATCTTTTTTTGTCGTTCCAAGGGCTGCTCAACCGCAACGTCGCACGTTAGTTAGTTAGTTAGATGTGTCGAGACATCTAACCTCTACCGACTGACTGAAATTGTAATGCCTGCCTCCACAAGAGTCTCTACTATTTTCATTTTCATATATTTTTATTTCATCTCAATCAAAATGCATCTATCTAATAATCCTATGTTAACACAATTTGTATATAATTAATCATGTGAGTAATTATAATATAAGATTATTATTTATTTTAGAAAAAATGGTATTATGAAGCCCACGCCCCACAGTAGCTACTCGCTCTGGTAAAAGGGGGCGTAGTTCTTCTCACCGCCGCCGCTGTCTTTGTATTTTTCCGTCGTTGACGCCGGAATGAGCAGCTGGAGAGCTTTACTGCTTCGAATTGCAGAGAAATCCCCGGAGTACGACGGGAATACGCAGTACAAAGATCAAATTGTCGGTTATCTCTTCTCTTGCGTCAAAACCCTAATTCTCTTTTTCGTTTCTTATTTTCTTCTTTTAATGAAATGGCGTAATGCATGTGTTCTGTTTGTATATTTTATTCACTTTCGTTTCGCCATTTTTCGAAACTTAAGGTTATCGTATTTGCAGGAGACTTGTTTTGGAGTGGTTCGACGGGAACTTTCTCATTCAAGTGATGAAATTTTATCTGTCAGAAATTCCTTCTCCCTTGTATCATTTCGTGTGATATTTACTAATTTCTTCAACTCTTGATGCTTACTATGTGTTGCACTATGGCAGTTCCTTCTTCAGTGTGCCGAACAGTTACCTCACAAGGTCCCCTTGTATGGGACGCTGGTATGATAAATTATTACTTTGAATGCCCGCCCGCCTGTCTTTACATATCATCAATTTTTCGAGTGAAACGTTGATATCTATCTGTCTTTTAAATAAATCTTCAAAGTTATATATATTGACCTTGGTATATATTTCATTGGTCCTGGCCTAGTGAAATGTTGCTTCTCTGTATCTTAATGGTTTTTCTGTGTTTTTTTTTTCCCTTTTTCTTGCCACACTCTATAGGTTGGCCTGCTAAATTTAGAAGATGAAGATTTTGCGAGGAAAGTTGTAGAAAATGTACATGATGATTTGCAGGTAACTTAATGATATTTCATTTGGTGGTTATAGAAATCTTAGGAACACTGAACTTCATCTAGTAGACGCACCGTCAGCTCAGTATGTTATGCAATGTTCCTTTTTAATCTGTGCCATTCACTTCAGTGTACTGCTTTCTCTGAATGTTCTTATAGTTTAGGAAACGAACTGTCTTACCCTTGATTGCATTTATTTTTGTCTCTCTTAGTGTTTAATGATGTGTGACTAATTTATTGCTGAACAGATTGCTCTACATAGTGGAAACTGTAACAGGATTCGCATACTCATGAGATTTCTCACTGTCTTGGTGCGTGGTGATTTTTGTTCTGCATGGTTTAAATAGCTGTGACATCATCTTACATTTTATCATTCTGGAAGTTACTGATAATAAATATGGATGTTGCTAGCAATCTCATGAACTTATTGCTGCAATGATTTACTCAGAGATCAAACAATTTCCAATTTTCTGAGATATGCCATATTGTTATGAAGCATGCTGTTAATTTTATGAGATCATAATGCCTTTGATTTTAGGGAAGACACCCCCTTTGAATACAATTTAATTCTATATCTTTCCAATGCGGGGTTATTTTATTTTATTTTATTTCATTTTTATTTGTTTTTTGAAAGAGTCTTGTTCACGTGCAGATGTGCAACAAAGTTCTGAACCCAAGTTCCTTGGTAGTTCTATTTGATACGCTGCTGTCCTCAGCGGCAACAACAGTGGATGAGGAGAAGGGAAATCCATGTTGGCAATCTTGTGCTGATTTTTATATCACTTGTATTTTGTCTTGTCTCCCATGGGGAGGAACAGAACTTTTTGAGGTTAGTTTTTATTGTAGCTACCTTGCATGAGATCGAAGTTACCCCGTTTAACAGGATAAGGCTGTTACGTATTCTCAGATCTGTTTTTTGACTAGCATTTTGGGCATTTCTTCTGCCCCGGTTTTTATAGCATTCTTCATTGAAGTGGCAGACACTTCAAATGAGGTGGATGCAGTGGCGATGAAATTTATTTTATAACAGTCAGATTTTATTTTATTATCAGCAAGTTCCTGAGGAGATTGATAGGATTATGGTTGCTATACAAGCCTACATGAGCATACGGAGGCACGTTTATGATGCTGGCTGTTCTGCATTCAACTATACTGGTAGCACTATTCAGAGAGATGATGAAAAAGTAATTACTACATTCTCTTAGCCTTGAGCTCAATTTTTTTTTTTAATATATATTCTGAGGATATAATGAACCAGCATGTTCTTTGAATATTGGTGGCAGTTTGTTCATCCTTAAAGTTCTACTAATATGTGTTTTAGGATTTCTTGGAAGATGCATGGAGCAGGATTCAAGATCTTTCTGACAAGGATTGGAAGATAGATACTGGTAATCTTAACTTGACTGCAACAGCATTATTTTATGGATGGTTTTTATTCGAAGTGCTTTTCCCCTGATGTTGAATTGCAATTTTTTATACCAGCAGAATACCTTAGTAGATTTTATCTTTGATATATTTTTCCCAGTTCCCAGACCACATCATTTGTTTGAAGCACAGCTGGTTAATGGGAAGCCTCATGATTTTTTTCCATTAACCTGCCCTGATCTGCCTAATCCTCCAACTTCTACTTCTTGGATTGCTTGCGGGAAACAGAAGCATGAGGCTGATTTAAAATATCCTTGCCGTATTCGGAGACTTAAAATATTTGCTCCTAGTAAAACTGAGGTGAGTGATTGATTATCATCGATGTTGTGTGCTTTATGATTGTTACCACATTAGGGGTTTACCTCAGTTAATGTCATTATTATGACATGGTATGTTGAATTATTTACAATTACTGTGTGAGTGCTGGCTTCAAAATATAGTGGATTTGAATGAGGCAATGAAAAATGGTGTCTTTGAAAGGCGGCAGTTAAAACTTTTATTGGTGGGTCATCTTCATTGAAAGTTATCAGTCCAAAGATATCTCGATAGGAATCAAATGGATTCCTGTGAAGTGAAATTTGTTTTTTTTTTTGGCTATACATAGTTTTAATAAAGGGATGGTGTGATTCTGAGATAGCTTATTTATTTTTTATTTTTTTAATTTTGTCTTTGTGGTGTGGTACTGAGATGGTTCATGCTTTTATTGTATTTGCAGGATTTGCTACCTATAGATCGATTCATCGTGGAAGAGTATTTGTTGGATGTTCTTTTATTTTTAAATGGATGGTCAGTTGTCTTGTTACTTGTTGGTTTAATGTTTTCTGTGTTAGTGCTTCGGTTACCCAAAAAATGGAGTTCTTGCCTTATCTGCTAGCCATCATGATGCGTTGTTTTTCAGTATGAGTTTTATTTTACTTGATCTTTCGAGGCTTGCTTGTCTCTATTGTTTAGTGAGTAATAATATTGCCTTAATGTGTTGATTATCTTATGAGTACCTTCGTCTAATTTCTTTCTTGATGTTCATTTAGAATTTAAAATATGCCGTTTATTAGTTAGAAGCCTTTTGTGTGAAATTACTTTGCATTTTTTTTATGAGAGGACTGTCCCTATGCCTCACTCTTTTCCTTTTTTCTTCCTGGAAAGCTAGTCGAAAAGAATGTGCTTCCTCCCTTGTGGGCTTGCCTGTCAATTTTCGGTATGAGTATCTAATGGCAGAGACAATATTCTCTCAGGTACCTTCTATGGCGTCTTGTTACTCACCTAAATTTTTAGCGTCTATTTCTCCATATCCCCCTTTTGTTTTGAAATTAGGACCTTTATTGATATCATCTACTACAATGCTCCAGATCATTTGCCTTTATATGCGTTTTCAAAATTGCAGATTCTCATGTTGCCAGAACCCCCTTTTAAACCTTTATATTATACACTGGTCATCATGGACCTTTGCAAGGTAACAGACTGCCTATTTTAATACTGTTGTCCCAGAAGCTCTACGATGTTGAATGCTGATAATCTTACTACTGTGTTATTTTCCAGGCTCTTCCAGGTGCCTTTCCATCTGTAGTAGCGGGTGCTGTTCGTTCTCTGTTTGATAAAATTGAATATTTAGACATGGAGTGCCGGAATCGCCTTATTCTATGGTTTTCACACCATCTGTGAGTCTCCTTCATTAACTTATAGTATTCAGTCTGAATACATTGCACATTTTGGTGATTATTTAGTTCTGACATATCTGCAAAATTATTTGGTACTCTGGACTTTTGTTTTCTAAGTTTTGTATGCGAACAATGTTATCTTATTAATGGGGCAGTAAAAAAAATGTGATAAAATTGGAAACACTTAGGTTTTCAATTTTGAAAATACTTTCTGGTTCTTTGGTTGCTCTGGAAACATCATGCATCCCTCTCTCTTTTTGGTTATTTTATCTGGTTGTGTTTTTGTCAATCGTCTTTGAGAGCCATTGTGATTCTGCCTGTTTTATATTTTGTTTAACCAATATGCGCAACAGCATCTAACATAAGAGTCCCAATTCTCTTTTCCTGCATTTCCAGATCTAATTTTCAGTTTGTCTGGCCCTGGGAGGAATGGTCTTATGTGTTGGACCTTCCAAAATGGGCACCTCAAAGAGTGTTTGTTCAGGAGGTCTTGGAACGAGAAGTGCGATTATCATACTGGGACAGAATTAAGCGGGTAGCTTTAATAATGTCATAGTAGCCTTGTTTTTCATATCTGACGTGATTATATTCATGTGATCGATATTATACGAGATTCATTGCCTTATTCGTTTAACTAATGGCCAATATTATGTATTATGTTTGATACTGATTTGATTTCATCTAATTTGATGTTCCATTAAGATAGATAGAGTTTCTGTATTGGCCGATGAATTTTATTGTTTATGATTTATGTTTTTTGTTTGCGTGTAGAGCATTGAGAATGCACCTATTTTAGAAGAATTGCTTCCACCAAAAGGCACCCCAAATTTCATGTACAGTTCAGACGATGGAGATGAAAAAGAGCGTGGCCTTTCATCTGAACTTAGTCGTATGGTCAAAGAAAAGTTGGCAATTCGGGAAATTATTTCATGGATCGAAGACCAAGTCCTTCCATCGCATGGGCTGGATGTCACTCTTAGGGTCGTTGTGCAGACCCTTCTCAACTTTGGTTCGAAAAGTTTTACGCATTTGATAACTGTGCTGGAAAGGTATGGCCAAGTGATGGCAAAGATTTGTTCAGACGAGGACAAGCAAATAATGCTCATCTCTGAAGTGAGATTTTTCTGGAAGAATAATGCCCAAATGACGGCCATCTGTATCGACAGAATGATGGGATATCGCCTTATATCTAACGTGTCGATCGTGAGATGGGTTTTCTCAGCCTCAAATGTTGATGAATTTCATGTTTCTGATCGTCCATGGGAGGTATGCAATATGATTAAATAGTATCCGTTTTCGTCTTTGATTCTCTGATTATTCTGATTCTAATTAAATCATCCCCCCTCCCCACCAACCGAATCGTAGATTCTTGGAAATGCAGTTTCGAAGACATATAATCGTATTGCTGATCTTCGAAAAGAGTTGCCTTCCCTGAAGAAGAGTATAGCGACGGCCACTGAAGCCGCAGCTAATGCTGAAGCAGAGTTGGAGGAGGAAAGGTCGAAAAATACACTCACTCTAGTCGACGGTGAACCCGTTCTTTCTGAAAACACTATAAAAATGAAACGGTTGAAATCTAGAGCTGAAAAAACAAAGGAGCAAGAGATTTCGACGCGTAAGTCATTAGAGGCAAAGGAAGCTCTTCTTGAGAAAGCGGCTTACGAAATTCAGGTTAGAATTAGTGGGTTTTTTTTTTTTTTAACGAAAAATGGCATCTGATTTTGGGTATCGCCTCCTCCCCTGCCCTTTCAGGAATTATTCATTCTCTTGTTCAAAAGCTTCTCCGATGCATTGGCTGGACCACTCCAAGAAACGAGTGGATTGTCGAGATTATCTGGCGGTGAAGACGAAATGGCTATCGACCGTGAAGAAGTAGATTTGGACGATGACGACGACGGGCAGGCCCAGAAAAGGTTGTTTTGCTGACTTGTGTAGGTAGTGTGGATATATATTTTTTGATGTGTGTGTCATTTTGCAGTCATTCCAAGCGGAAGGATGGATATAGGGTGGGCGAAAAGGAGCAGTGGTGCTTAACGACGCTGGGCTACGTGAAGGCCTTTGCTCGGCAGTACGCTTCAGAGGTTAGTACTACCCCAGAAAACTCGGCTCATGTTTTGTTTGGTATCTGAACACTTGTGGCTGCTTCCGGTTGCAGATTTGGTCATTTGCAGAGAGACTAGATGGTGAGGTAGTATTGAGGGCCGACCCCCTCGTCCGCGAAGCCGTATATTCAGGTCTACGCCGCCATGATGCCTCTGTTGTTGTTGTTTAATTAATGGTCAAGAATCTGTAGTAGTTTGTTTTTAAGGTTTAGGGTTTACGTGACAGCAGCTGGATTCTTTCAGTGGAATCTATTTGTGATTCATACTATTGATTTACTTAGAAATTGGAATTTGGAATAATAGAGAGTAACATAACACTCATTTGTGTTACTATTATATTTATTATCCACGCACAACACAGCACACATACACAATCTCATAAAAACTCATCCGGAGCGAAGAGAACTCCACTCAGTCATGCGGACTTCTTCGTAATGGAACTGTCAATTCTTCAATGCCGCGCCCAATTCGCCCCCCAAAATCTCTTCGCCATCCGAACAAGACAATTCGTTCCGTCGTCAAGGACCAAGCTTTCTCGCCCAAGAAAATTAGCAGTTTCTGCCTCCGGCGGCTATGACGACTTCTTTTGGCCGCGGTCTATCCTTCGGGGTTCTCGACGATTTTTCCACAATTTCGGAGATTCTGTGAAGAAAGAAACTGGATTCGATTCAGTTGATGGAGCCAAGGAGCTTTTGGGTGGGGTCCGGCGAGGGCTTCATTGGCTTTACTCGGAGCTGCTGCCTGAGTTTTTCAGTTGGAATCAATGGGAGCGTTGGAAGGTATCCATTACATGCTGAAACCCACCCTTATATCCATTACATGCTTCCTATAGTTTTGCACTGATTTTTCAGGATTTGAAGAATTGGGAACCAAAAAGGTTGGGGGTTTTCGTGCTGTATGTGTTAGTCACTGCATTTTCCTTTCGAACTATTTATTTATCAGTCAGAGCTCCATTCATCAATCGTGAAAGAAGAGAGTTGGCTGAGGCATTCATGGACGCATTGATACCTGACCCAACACCTGCTAATATAAGAAAGTAAGTTCCTTTGATGTTTTCATTTCATCCATGAAAAACTTGTTGAAGACCATAATCATATAAAGATTATTGCGTTGAACTTGTACTCATATCTACTACGTTATGATCAAATTTAGTAATCTCTTCATCATAATGTTTCTCTTGTGTGTTACGTACGATTTATATATTTTTTTCTATTTCATTGTTTTAAGATTCAAGCAAGGTATGTGGAGGAATACCACTCCGAAAGGGCTGAAACTCAAAAGGTTTGTTGAAGGGCCTGATGGGACACTTGTACATGATAGTTCTTTTGTTGGGGAAAATGCTTGGGATGATGGTGCTGAGAAAGCCCAAGAAAGTTTAGAAAAATTAATTGAAAACGACCCGATTTTGAACGAAGAGCAGAGAAAGGTTTTGCAGAAAGATTTAGTGGCATCAGGTTTGGGTTCACATTGTGCTTGGTACTATTTTCTGTTCTCTTCCTTTCTTTATTGACTTTTATCTGGTAGTTGAGAGTCCGGCTCTTGGCAGACCATGGCGGGATAGATTAATGGCATGGAAAGCAATTCTTCAGAAGGAGAAGCTGTCTGAACAAATAACTAGTTTAAACTCCAAGTATGCACTGGAATTTGACATGAAAGAGGTCGAGAATAGTCTTCGTGAGGATTTAGCTGAGAAAGCAAAAAGTGCTCAGGGAACAAGAGCACTCTGGATATCGAAGCGATGGTGGCGTTATCGCCCAAAGCTTCCATACACTTATTTCCTTCAAAAGCTTGAATTATCTGAGGTGAACTTCTATTTCGTGATTGTATTCTGGATTTTTTCAGTTTTGAAAAAAAAAAAAAAAAAAGATGCTTTTTCGTTATAATATTCGTTTTGAAAATAGAACATTTTTAGTTTAGTTGTCAATCAGATGCTTTAGGTCTTTCTAAATGTTGTTTGCTTCACGAGAGATTATTTGAGCAGGTTTTGTTAATGTTGAAATTTAGTTTAACCACCTGCAAAAATGAGTACCTATACATGATGCACAAATTCCATAAAAAAAGTTGTTCATATAGGTTGCTGCTGTTGTAATTACGGAAGACCTCAAGAGGTTGTATGTGACGATGAAGGAAGGATTTCCTCTCGAATATATTGTGAGTCCAAGGCCATATAACTTCAGGTTGTTTTTATTCAGCAATATTGACTTGTTCACTGAAGTTACTTTTTCCAGGTTAATATCCCTCTTGATCCTTATCTTTTTGAAGCAATAGCTGTTTCTGGAGCTGAGGTTGATCTGCTTCAAAAGAGACAGATTCATTACTTTCTAAAAGTCTGTTTTGCGCTGTTGCCGGGGATAATGATTTTATGGTTCATAAGGGAGTCTCTAATGCTTCTAAATATTACTACGAGTCGTCTCTATTATAAGAAATATAATCAACTTCTTGATATGGCGTATGCGGAGAACTTTATTCTGGTGAGCAAAGGTGAAACATAATCTTCTGCCCTGACCTGATTCTGTCCTTTTTCACTTTCTTTCTTGCTTTCAACTCAGCCGGTTGATGAAGTCGGTGAAACAAAATCGATGTATAGTGACGTTGTGCTGGGAGGTGATGTGTGGGATCTTCTGGATGAATTGATGATATATATGAGGAATCCAATGCAATATTATGAAAAAGAAGTGAAGTTTGTGAGAGTATGCTACTTGTGTGTTTATCGCTGAAATACTTTTTTATAAATAGGGAAAGTGTTTGCTATCAGTAACGAGATCGTATTTATTCCAGGGTGTGCTTCTGTCTGGACCTCCCGGAACAGGAAAGACCCTCTTTGCCCGCACGTTGTCGAAGGAAAGTGGGTTGCCTTTCGTTTTTGCTTCCGGGGCGGAGTTTACAGATAGCGAAAAAAGTGGTGCTGCAAGAATAAATGAATTATTTTCAGTTGCAAGGAGAAGTGTAAGTTTACTGCATGTCTGCATCCTATGCAACTAAGATACATTGATTCAATTATTGCTACTATTTATTTTCAGGCTCCTGCATTTGTATTTATAGATGAGATAGATGCTATTGCTGGGAGGCATGCTAGGAAGGATCCGAGAAGAAGAGCAACATTTGAAGCTTTGATTTCTCAGCTGGATGGGGAGTAAGTATAAATAAATGAAATAGATTGTTGCATTCTAATCATTTCGAGCATGCTTAATTTGATAATCTAGCTTATGCATCATTTGTTGGTGGGAATAATTCGTAACTCCCTGGTGTAAATCTGTATAGAGGCGTGGATTTACTTCCATGCTGATAATTGAATATATCATCGCTTGCAGGAAAGAAAAAACGGGAGTTGATAGGTTCTCACTGAGGCAAGCGATTATTTTTATTTGTGCTACAAATAGACCAGATGAGTTGGACATCGAATTTGTTCGATCTGGACGTATAGACCGTCGTGTATATATTGGGCTACCCGATGCCAAGCAACGAGTGCAAATATTTGGCGTTCATAGTGCAGGAAAAGACCTTGCTGAAGATGTTGATTTTGGGAAGGTTTTGTTGACTCGATTAGCATTTTTTCGTAATTTTCATTTCTGTTGATACTCATATTTGGTCAGCTGCCCCTGTATCAGACCCCTTCTATTTTCTCAATTATTTACAGGTAGTATTCCGTACTGTGGGCTATTCCGGTGCTGATATAAGAAATCTAGTCAATGAAGCAGGGATCATGGCTGTAAGTTTTTTTTTTTTTTTTAATTCTTGTGTATGTATTAGTGATACCTTGTTTCACTGCAGAATAAAAAATTTAGTCCACTCTTCTCATAAGTTATTGAACTCACCTGTACTTGAACTGTTTCCGTAAAATTTAGCAGAAGTATACCCCTCTTTAATCTTCAGTGATGCTGGAAACAGGTCAGGAAAGGGCATCCCAAAATCATGCAGCAAGATATAATCGATGTGTTGGACAAGCAATTGCTGGAGGGAATGGGTGTTCTTCTCACCGAAGAGGAGCAGCAAAAATGCGAACAGAGTGTATGGTTCTTTCCCGTAATTTTCCAGAAGGGTCGAGTTGGTTTTCGTGTCTCGTAAATTCAAGATTTGTGTAGGTATCTGTGGAAAAGAGAAGACTGTTGGCTGTCCACGAAGCGGGCCACATTTTGTTGGCTCATCTGTTCCCTAGATTTGATTGGCATGCTTTTTCACAGATACTACCTGGTGGCAAGGTATAGTGAATCGGAAATATCGTGGTTATAGTTTCGAGTCTACAATCACCTTCCATGGTACCATTTAGCAGGAAACTGCTGTTTCTGTTTTTTACCCCCGAGAAGACATGGTTGATCAAGGCTATACGACATTTGGGTACATGCAAATGCAAATGATCGTTGCTCATGGTGGTCGGTGTGCTGAACGGATTGTATTCGGAGATGACATCACGGATGGAGGAAGTGATGATCTAGAAAGAATTACCAAGGTAAGCATGAATAGAATTATTAGTGTTCCTCTGATGCTTTTTCTGATTTCACCTTCGCCTAGATTGCTCGAGAAATGGTTATAAGCCCCCAGAATCCCAGATTGGGACTCACAGCCTTGACCAGAAGAATTGGGCTTGCTGATAGACCTGATAGTCCAGATGGTGAAATTATAAGATACAAGGTTTTTATTATTTGCTTTTGTTATCTGGAAATTCTCCTAACAACCGATGACATTTTCGTTTCTTTTTTCTTTTTTTAACTCGCAAACATCAGTGGGATGATCCTCATGTGATTCCTGAAAACATGAGTCTTGAAGTTTCTGAGCTTTTTGTCAGGGAGTTGACAAGGGTAATTTTTTATCATCCTCATTTCATGCTTTCTTTGTGGTTTTTTTTTTTTATCTAACAATGCAACTTCAGTACATAGACGAGACCGAGGAGCTGGCGATGAAGGGTCTGAGGGACAACAGACATATACTCGATACGATCGCCACACAGCTGCTGGAACAGTCAAGGATTACTGGATTGGTTAGTTATTGAGAAATGAGTCGACATGATCTATCGAATTAATCTCGTCTTGTGATTGCAGGAAGTAGAAGAAAAAATGAAAGGATTATCAGCAATCATGTTCGAAGATTTCGTCAAGCCTTTCCAGATTAACCCTCAACAGGTAAGTAGTTACTGCAAACACCCGTTGAATCTCTTCATGATTTTTAAAACACTGGCAGGATGAACCGTTGGCATGCAATGACCGAGTTCGATATCGGCCCCTTGATATCTTCCCTGCCCCACTTCACCGATGCTGACATTTTTTTGAAGATGGATGGTAGGGAGGGGGCATCTTTTTTTGTCGAATCGTGGAAGGTGAGTGAATTGCTGCTAATGAATCTGCTATTATTTTTCATATACAATACAGAGAAAGTAAGCTGTGCTATTTATCATTCACATTTTTTTGAACGGATTATTTATCATTCACATGATGCTGCAACTTCCATTGCCCCTGCATATGAGAAATACACTTTTCTTTAAAACTATGCTGCTATGTTTCCTTCCATGGAGAAATGTTTTCTATGAAAATGCACCTCTTGTTCGACTCATATCGACTGAGCACTTCCTCGAATTTACTCCACAGGGGTCCTGTTTCTTCAAGGTTGTTCGCATTCTGAGGTCCGGAGAGATAGGCTTGAACAACGAATTGGAGTGTTCTTTCCCTGTCACAAATGGTGGAGAGCACATGAAAAGAGGGCTTCTTTCTAGAGAGTTGTTTCCCATTTGGATGATGATTTCGATTCACCTTCCCTCGTACTCTGATAACCACTTCATATATGCTGCTCCGAAATACATGGAGACGAAAGGCTTGGAAAGATCTTCAACTGATTCCACTGCGTACCCTCTGTACCCCAAATCTCTACATACAACTGATCAATCAACAACCCTCAAAATCCGTTTCGGTGCAGCGCGGACTTACTTACTTGTATAGCCAACGGGCGGTGGGATAGTCTATTCCCATGAGTCCGGTCCTTTGCCCAGTGCCGTTGACAAATCTCATGCTGACCATTTCGGAGAGAGCACATAAAACAGACTGCCAAAACAACAGACTCAGTTAGTCATCAAGAACTGAGGATGTTTGAGTGCTTACAGGTTTTGCGGTGAATTGCGTCATCCTCGAGACGATTTCTGCTACCGCCTGTAAAGGAAGAGATTTAGAGAATGGTAGTGAATATACTTTTTGAAATGGGTGAATGATGGTTTTACTTTACCCTTAGTTCTACCCTGGACAGATAAGGCTGTTTCTCCAGATCATGTGAGAATCTGACTTTACCCTTTTTTTCACCTGACTTGATCCATTCCTTGCTTACTTCACTGTTGTTCCACATCTCTTCCATGTCTTCAGCTGATGTCCTCGACTCCCAAGTCGTGTTCATTGGAACTAATAGAGACCGGAAGTTTAGTTCTTTCTTTTGTGGAACACCACTGCCATTAGCCACTAGAGAGAAAGAAACCAACCTTGATGATTCTGTGGAGGTGCTTCAGCAGATAATAATACATCATGTGTTGCAAAGGCTTTTCTGCAGCAGATAATAACATGGATTTCTTTTTTTGTTTTTCAGGATACTATCTATAATGGAAGCAAAGCAAAGCAGTACCTGGATGGAAGCCTCTCCTTAACACACAGATACTTTTTCCAGTATGGTAAAGTCGATTTATGGGTAGCTTTTTTTGTGCCGCCGTTATAAGCTCTCACCATGAATTCCTCGCTTCTTTCCCTTGACACGATTCCCTACTTTCTCATTTCTATGCGTTTTTCAAAAGAATACGCTTGGCTGGCTGCACACTTACTTTTGTTCGAAACATGAAAGCCACTTGAGATGTGCTGCTGCAAGGTACACATTTAAGAATGGTTTGTAGAGAAGTTTCGTGTCATCATCTCCCACATCATATGCCCTGAAACCCATCTCCCTGCAATGCATTTCATGCATATTACATAGCATGCAATTGCATGGATAAGAGAAGCAAAACGACTGACTACCTTCCTACCTAATCAACCACTGTGCTTTTGTAGGTGAGATTTGCATGATGCCCATCTTGACCTCGTCGGATTTCTTGTTATAACTCGTTGACAGAGGCTGCCTGTCGCTTTCGAGCTCCGCAATGGCACACAGCATGTCCTGGGATTGGCTTTTAGATAGAAGAAAGGAGGAAAGATTGTTATGTGACCCTAAACGACGGCTAAACTTACAGAATCAATCTGTGAAACGAAATGCCTTCTGACTATGATCCCAGCTACGGCCTGTAGAAAGAAAAAAAAAAAAAAATTACTACAGCGGATGATTACGAAGGAAATTAGTATATACGCGGACCCTCATCTCGGTCTGAGTTAGATAGGGATGGCCATCGGGATCGCGAGAGAGGTGAACTTTGGAACCCTCGGTTTCTCCCACGGCGATCCACTCCGTTCTGACTTCCGGTTCCAGCCACATTGCCTGCAAATCATCGGGATCCACGCAGTCGTCCCAATATTTGAAGCTCACCGATGATGCCATCGCTCGGAATTTGCATCCAGAAAAATGGAGATGGATTATTTATTGGTCGAAGAAGAAAATGTTTTTGTTTTTCCTGGTTTGGTTCTGTGAGTGTCCGGTTTTTTAGGCGTTGCATTTACTTTGCAACGTGTTTTTGAATTTAGGATTTATTTATTTACCCAACTCACAGTTAAGTTTAATAAAGAGAACATTACAACACTAGTTGGGGGGCCTGGGGGATTCATTTTCGTCGTCTTCTTGGATCTCCTTACATCGATCAATCTTCTAACAGTTAAGTTTGCGCGTTGCGTTCTATGTCTAGAGGAAGGGGCTACGAAAATTATTAAGGGTTTCTTTGAAGTTGACTTTGATTTGAACTTGTATGTGAAGACGAAGCATTCCTCTTCAATCTTGATTCCAAACTCTCTCCGGTTATCTTCTTCTCTCTGTGAACCACTGCTTTTTCTTTTTTTTTTTTCTTTGGAAGGAAGGAAAGGGGGAAAGAAAATTTTCTTGCAGTAATGAGCTCAAATGTTCCTTCTTCGAGTTCTGGAGGAAACTCGGCCGAATCCAATGGACCCAGAAGAAATTCCAAGCGACCCAAGTGTAAATTTCTTCTCAATTGCATAATTACCTGTTCTTATTGAGTTAATGAACTCGTTTAGTTGGTGCAATGATCTGATGAATTTGCTCTTTACTGTACATCCCCTTCGTCTTGTAGATTGGATTACCATGTAATAAGGTGAATATTGCCATTTTGGTTTCAAGTTTTCAGTTCTGTTCCATGCTTTTCATTTGCTTAATCCCCATTCATTGTTTGTCAATAAACTTGAATAGATAATTCTTGTCTGAAAATTATGCTTCTGCTTTAGTTGCCTTGGGTTTGGCATATGTGGCTTATTACGTCGAGTGACATTGTTCTACCTTTTCTCGATTGATGCTCAGATTCGAAGTTTACTCAACAAGAACTTCCCGCATGCAAACCTATTCTTACTCCTAAATGGGTAGGTATATTTCTTCACATGTTGAGGTCTCAAAATGGCAGTGAAACTCTGTTGTTTTTTATTTTTGTTTTTTCAGGTCATATCGACGTTCCTGATTGTAAGCGTCGTATTCATCCCAATCGGAGTTGTATCCCTCTTTGCTTCTCGAGATGTAGGAATCCGCCCGCTTTCTCGGATTCTTGGAGTGTTTTTATTTTTACAGGAATGACTTGTCCTGTTTCTTTGCGTTTACAGGTTGTTGAAATTGTCGATGAATATGAGACTGATTGCATTCCTGCCCATTCGAGAAACGATAAGGTTGCTTTTATTCAAGGCCCTGAAGACAAAACTTGCAATAGAACTCTTACAGTGAGTTTTCATCATTCAGAATTTTTTTTTTTTTTTACTCTGAAGGACTCTTGGGATAATTCACATGTTCGATAATTCACAGGTGACAAAGCGTATGAAGCAGCCGGTTTACGTTTATTACCAGCTCGATGGCTTCTATCAAAATCATCGCAGGTAGATGAGCCAATTTTGACCATAGTTTTTCATTTTGTTATGATCGATCCCGTCTTTGTGTTTTTAGATACGTGAGGAGTCGAAGTGATCAGCAGCTGAGAAATGCGAAAGACTCTCGTTCCACTGGTCCGTGTAGTCCCGAGGACACTACGCCAAACGGGATGCCGATTGTTCCTTGCGGCCTCATCGCTTGGAGCCTTTTCAACGACACTTACGGTTTATCTCGCAACTCCGAAGAATTGTCCATAAACAAGAAGGGCATTTCGTGGAAGAGTGACAGGGAGCATAAGTTTGGGAAGAATGTGTATCCTCAAAATTTTCAAAACGGCACCCTGATCGGCGGCGGGCAGCTGAATTCTTCGCTTCCCGTAAGTTAAGTTCTCTGGACGCGTGGTCATAAAAAAAAACTCTTTATGTCGATGGTTGATTTTGGATTGCAGCTGAGCGAGCAGGAGGACCTGATCGTGTGGATGAGAACTGCCGCCCTCCCGACTTTCCGGAAACTCTACGGTAAGATCGAGGTGGACCTGGAGGCGGGAGACGTGATCGGGGTGTCGATCCAGAACAGGTACAACACGTACAGTTTTGAAGGGAAGAAAAAGCTGGTCCTTTCGACGGCGAATTGGCTGGGAGGGAAGAACGATTTCATGGGAATTGCGTATGTTAGCGTTGGGGGGCTGTGCTTCTTTCTGGCCATCGTTTTCTCGCTCATCTATCTCGTGAAACCGAGGCAGCTGGGAGATCCGTCGTATCTATCGTGGAACCGGAACCACCCGGGCGGGCGTTGAGCCGAGCCAAGTGGTTTTGGTTTTGGTAATGTAAGCTTATGATGATGGCCGTTTCGTTACTACTACACTCACACTGTCTGTCTGTCTGTTTCCTCATCATAGTTTTGTGTGTGGATTTATATATAGATGCATATGAAATAATAATCGTTATGACGATCAACCTGACGCCGATTGCCAATACAACGTCACTGCTCTTCTTCATCCATTGTGTCCGCCCAAATTCTCCCCTTGGTTTCAGGCAAAAAAATCACCATCGATCCGTACAACGCGTTCGCCGCCGCGTAAATCGCGAACGCATTCCCTTTCCCCGCTGCGGCCGCCAACGGTCCCATGGCGCCGCCGAGCATCACCGCCTGTCGGAAAATCGACATGGCGGTGTTCCTCACGCACGTCGGGAACAGCTCCAGAACGTAGATCAGAAAAATGTCGAACGCTATCACCGCCGCCACGAACGACGCCAGCTCCAACGAGATCTGGATCCTATCGAATCGGACCATCCCGCACACGATGCTCGATATCGCGCTGACCACGGCCAGGTTCAGTATCAGGATTCTCCGCCGAAACCTTCCGACGAAGACGAAGGTGAGAATGGCCGCCGGAATTTCGGAGGCCGCGTTGAGAGCCACGCTCAGGTATATATTGAAGGAGAGGGTTTCGAGACCCAGCGGTAAGCCGTAGTACACCAGTCCCAGGCCGAATCCTGCCATTATCACCGCCGCGAGTCGCCGGAACGACCATCGCTTGCTCAACAAGATTGTTATGGCGTGAGTCTCTATGCATTCCTCTTCCTCATCCCACCTACGTACATACCCATATTTAAATCAATAAATAATACCAAATAATTAAATAAAATAGAATTGGTATTTTTTTTTTAACCATAGAATTGAATTGGTATTGAAAAGAATATAATATAATATTGCGAATTATTTCTGCCTATTGCCTAACCGTTGACCCTCTATTATATATATATATATATATATATATATGGGTGTTTTATTTTATTTTTTAAAATTTTATTTCGATATAAAATTGTTATTTTTCGCAGGTGCCGACTGCCGTGCCCTCCTATACAATTATTAGTAAATGTGAAATAATTAGGATAAAATTGCAATAATTAATTATTATTGGTAAAATTTTGTATTTGGTAATAATTATACAATAAGTTAAAAAATAAATAAAGAATTGCCGTCGATAGGAGCGAGGTACGTACCTGGTGAAGAAGAAGTTATTCGTCGCCGTTTTATTTTCCGACGCGGCGAGGTATCGGATCGTACGTTCAAACTCTTCCCTTCTCCGCCGCAGAAACAGCCACCGCGGCGATTCCCGGCCGAAAAACATCACCAGAAAAGAGTAAATCAAGCACGGAATGCTACTCCAGATGTAAATCCATCTCCACGAATCATTTCTGTACCAATATGCAATTCCCGGCAAGCTTATAAATCCGAGAGGAGCCCAGATGTATGCAATAATTCCGATTCGATCCCTCAGTTTCTTCCCCACCATTTCCGTCCCCAGAACCATCCCCGTCGCCCCGACCGACGCCCGGCCGAGCCCCGCCAGAAATCGGAATGCGGAGTACGTCCATATGTTACCTGAGAGCGCCGTCAAAACTCCGGCCACGGACATGATGAGACACGATAGGACGATGGTGTTCTTCCGGCCGATTTTAGAGTCGCTTATCGTCGCCACCACAAACCCTCCGATGAGGCTTCCGATGAAGAAAGACGAGGAGGGAAGGGCGTTCACGAGTGGCCCGGAGCACTGCAGGGACCATTCCGAGATAATGGAGGTTGTCGCCGGAGAGCTCCAGGACCAGGAATCAGGAGGAATTCGGCACTGATCGCTGGAATCTCGGCAATCGGAATTGTCGCAGCGCCAACTCGGTGCGGCGTCGGTGAAGATGGAGATGAAGGACTGCTGAATTTCGAATAAGAATCCCATGGTGACGAGGGAGACTTGGAATATCTGGGCCCAGTTCACGTCTGAGATGTATTGATCGAAGCCGTCTTCCAAGGAAGAGCGGCGGTGCTCCGACGCCGGCGACGGTGGCAGAATAGGTGTTGTAATAAGCGGGAAATTTATTCCGACAACCATGACGACGATAAACCCTAAATTTCCCAATGTCATCGGCCTCTATATATTATTTATATTTTCCATTTTTTAATCATCCTCTTATTGACATTATTATTTAAATTTTAATATAGGGGATAGTAAAAAAATGGGTCTATGTCTATGATGTTTTTGACAACGTTCATTAATATTAAAAGGTGAATATTGGAAAAAAAGTAACAGTAAGGGTTCCATACCCGGTGGAAGTGATCGATCAATTTTAAAGAGTATATTGTATTTTATACCTTTTTTTTTCGATTTTTGCAAAAAATACCTCTCTTCTTTCATAATTGTAATTTATACCCCTTATGTTTCATTTTGTGACGAAATATATTCAATTCCATTTGATGACATCATTATCCGTTTGATGATGTCATCAATTTGGATATATTTTGCCAAAAAATGAAATAGGGGTATAAATTGCAACAAAAACATTAAATTTTCATACAATTATGAAATAAAAAAAATAGTATTTTTTGTAAAATTTGGCTTGTAATAAATAATAAAATTTACAACCGCGCCAAACAAGACTTTTCCGGTGGCACAAAACCTGCCGCAAAAAACTATTTGGCTATCAATTGTTCTCCGTTCCGGCGATATCTCCGATCGCGCGCATGTTGAGTTAGTTCTTCTTCTTCTTCTTTTGTGATGATAACGTTTCCGGCGATTTTCCATTCGCCTCTCCCTGAATTTTCGGATTCCTTTCTTCCTTCTCGTCGATTTAGAGTGCCGGTTCGTTCTAAAGGGGGCTCTGTTTCGTCCGCATTCAATTGTTCTCTGGTGGATAGCTTCTCACTGAATGAGGCCGGCCGCAGTGAAATTAAGTCTAGGTAAAACTCTTTGGTCCTTTAGCATGCCGCAACCTTGTGCTGTTTACAACTTCTGTAAAATCGCGTCTAATTTTATATTCTTCATTGATTACTCACCTTTGTCGCTTTGGCGGCTGAGATTATGCGTAATTATCGAGTTTTCACAACTAGAGGAATGGAGCTTTTTCTAGTTAGTGTGGTTATTGATCTCCTTTTCACTGCATTTTGCTCTCTAGGGGAGGAAAGAAACATGAACATTTTTTCTGTCTGGTTTTTCGGGTGTTTTTCGAGTTTTCTCTTACAAGTTTTGATCTTTTTTTTTCTTCTGCAGCAAATGGAATTGGCGAGGTTATTCGATCCGTTACCAGTATTCCGGAACAAGTGGCCCTGCCCTTGTCTTGATTCATGGTTTTGGAGCTAACAGGTCCACATTGCTTCAATCTTTCAACCCTTTCCATTTCATGCATTTCAAAATCTCCATTTTACCATCAGACAGCACATTTGAGTGTACTATGACCTTTTTTGTTAGTTGTTGTATTTCATATTTTGTTACGGCGTCGCTACAAAATTTGCCAGTTCCGATGATGAAGCTCTGATTATTTATTTTGCAGCGATCATTGGAGGAAAAATTTGCCAGTTCTTGGCGAGTCACATAGAGTGTATGCCATTGATCTCATTGGATATGGTTTCTCAGATAAACCGAATCCACGGGAGCTTCAAGTTAAGAACTTCTATACTTTCGAGACATGGGCTGCCCAACTTAATGACTTTTGTGCGGAAATCGTAGGCCACGAAGCCTTCTTCGTCTGCAATTCTATCGGAGGTAATGCCTTTTCATATTGTCTTTTGATTTAGGATTTCGGGTCATATTATCCACGTATAGAGTTGAGTGAGATTAGGTTTTAGGGTTTATAGTTTCGGATAAACGACATTTCTTTTTGCAGGGCTCGTAGGATTGCAGGCAGCAGTTATGAATGCTCCGATGTGCAGAGGGATCGTTCTGCTCAATATATCGCTACGATTGTTGCACGTTAGGAAACAGCCGTGGTACGGAAGGCCGTTCGTGAAGGCGTTCCAGAGCTTGCTGAGGTGAATGAATCAGTGTTGTTTTTTTTTTTTTTAACAATGAAATTCATTCATCAGTTTGTTTTTTTTTTTCGGTTATAATAGGAACACTGCGGTCGGGGAATTGTTTTTTAGAGCCGTCGCAACGCCCGAATCGGTTCGGAACATTCTTTGTCAGGTGAATTTCTACCTTTCTGCTCCATCCCCCGTTGGTAGGATGGATATGATTACGCGAGTTTAGTTTTTCTGCGAGGTTGTTCGAATGGTTTGAGAGCTTATTTGAGATCACTTGTTTTACTGAGTAACTTACAGAGGAGTGTATTTTTGTTTTGTTTTTGTTTCATGTGCCTGCTGCATTGGGAATAAGGCAGTGCTACCATGACAGATCTCAGGTGACAGATGAACTGGTGAACCTAATTCTCGATCCGGGCCTCGATCCCGGTGCCGCAATCGTGTTTCTCGAATTCATATGCTACTCCGACGGACCTCTGCCGGAGGAATTACTACCTGTCGTTAAGGTGAATCACTTCTCTTTTTTATTTTCTTCTAAACCCTAACTCCGAAGAGGGAGAAGGTGAGTTTTTTTTTTTTTGTGTGTTCTTTTGTTATTTCAGTGCCCTGTATTGGTGTGCTGGGGTGAGAAGGACCCTTGGGAACCAATCGAGCTCGGAAAAGCATATTCAGAATTCGATTGCGTCGAGGATTTCGTCGTGATTCCTAACGTCGGGCATTGCCCTCAGGTGCGGAGCTCTTTGGAAATCTCGATGGTGTTAGGTATAAGAATGTATGGGTTTACGCTGAAACTCATCAATCGAATATTAGGATGAAGCTCCCCATCTGGTGAATCCCCTCGTCGCCGCCTTCGTGGCGAGGAATGCTGCCGGTGTACCGGACGAGCGAAGATTTTGATCATGGAGGTACATGAAAATCCGATTCTCGTTACCGATATTGATCTTACTTCGTATGTATATATATATATATATACGAGCGACCTGGAAGTTCTCGAGTAGTTTAGTTCTCTTCTGTATCACGGTGAGTGCCGCCGGAAATCTCCATGCTTCTTCGGTGTCATAGCCTCAATTCCCTTTCTTATCCACGTCCGTTTACCGATCGGGGAGTGCTCGCCTCTCTACCGCTGCCGTGCAGTTTCGCGTTCTCCCGATCGATTTCGGCTTCTCTTCGTCGTCGGTTTTCGCCGCGCAGCGCGGAGAGCGATTCCGGAGATTTCGATGTGGAGCTAGGCCGGCTGCTTGGGCTTTTACCGGAGGAAATGCGCCGAAAGGCGATTGAACATCCGGAGTTTCTCGATCTGATCGAAGTGGTCATGGATTTGGGGAGAAAGCCTCTGGCGCGTTTTCCTTCCGGCGATTTCGTTTTATCCGACTGTGCAATCACAGGCGAGGATATTCGATGCGCCACTTCTCAGGTCCGTTTTCCTCTGTTTCTTTTTTTTCTTGCAATTCGTTATCATCCTATTGCTGATGTAGGCCGGCGATTTCGGAGTTGATAATCGTGCCGGAATCAGCAGAACTCTTCACCGGATTAGCGCTATTCGAAATCGGAAAGGCCAGATAATTGGTTTGACCTGCCGCGTTGGCCGTGCGGTATCTGGAAGCGCAAATTTGTTGCGAGATTTGGTTACGAATGGCACTTCATTGTTACTCATTGGCCCTCCTGGTGTAGGGAAAACCACGATAATCAGGTATAGTCTCCATCTTTCTGCATTTCATCTTCTCCCATAGACATCTAAAGCCTCCATGTCTTACATATCATAATATTTTTTTTGTTATACTTTTTCTTAGAGACATAGCTCGTATGTTGTCGAACGAGTATGGAAAGCGAGTGATGATTGTTGATACCTCGAACGAAATTGGCGGTGATGGGGATATTCCTCATTCAGGAATCGGAAATGCTAGAAGGATGCAAGTTCCACAGACTGATTTGCAGCATAAGGTATGGATACTGCAAGTTCTGTGTCGATTTATTGATTTTGTTTTCGATCTCAATGTTCGAATAGCTCTTCCCACTATCGTTTAAACGGTATTAAACGAATCTGAAAAATTCTGTCAGGTGTTGATAGAAGCTGTCGAAAATCACATGCCACAAGTGATCGTAATCGACGAGATCGGAACAAAGCTCGAAGCTGCTGCTGCGAGTACCATCGCGCAGCGGGGGATTCAGTTGGTCGCAACGGCTCATGGGGTAACTTTTGAAAATTTAGTGATGAATCCAGCTTTAGAGATGCTGGTTGGAGGTGTGCAGGTATCATTCAACAGCACTTCAATTCGGTTTCGAGATTCTCATTTAAATGTTGATGAAACTGAACGTGGGAAATGCCCCACCTTGTGAAACCAAATTTAAACCTAAATTTGACGGTGAGGGTATGAATTGTTCGATATTTTAACGTTTAAGGTGAGATTTATTCATTATGTAAACAAATGGGGTATAATTTTCTATGAAGTTAGAAGAACCAGTGTGTAGCGGTTGGAAGTAGATAACTTCTTGTGATTGTTTTTATCATACGCCTTGTGTTTTTTCACTACTTTTTCTTGCAACCTTCTCACAGAGTGTGACATTAGGAGACGAAGAGGCCAGTCGAAGAGGGGTTCAAAAGACGGTGCTGGAGAGAAAAGGGCCGTCTACATTCACTTCCGGGGTGGAGATCATTTCGAAGTCCGAGTTACGGGTGCATCGTTACTTGGAAGATACCGTGGATGCAATACTTTCAGGTTGTTGTTGTTGTTGTCCATCCGTTTTCGACAAATTTTTTTTTTTTTTTCAGTACTTTCTTGTGAGCAGGCCGTAGACCAAAGTTTGAGCTCCGAAGGACGAAGAATGGGTTTTCCGAGGATTTTCCAGAGGTAAATTTGGAAGTCGAGGGTGGAAATGCTTCCGAGTCGAATGCTGGTACGAATTGTTTTAATGATGCCGACTCCAACGGGATTTTCGCCAGCACGAGCAAAAACGAAGACGCCGTTCGTGTCTTTCTCTATGGAGTAAGTGCAACAATCTATGAAGTTGATATTTTAGAGGGTTTTTAGGGTTTAGGATTTTAGGATCCGCGGTCTTTTCTGCAGCAAACATGAGTCAAATCTCACCCAAGGAGGACCCCGTAGGCGAATCCCACATCGGTTATGGATTTGTTAGTTCCCTACTTACTAGCGTTACTTACCACTAACTGAATTGTCGAATGGATGTTTCCAGATACCGGAGACGAGCGTGTTGCAAGGAATGAAACAGTTGAGTACCGGAGGTAGGATCGAGTTCACATACAACATCAGCGAAGCCGACGTACTCGTAGCTCTACATACGAAGCTGAAGAAGAATCCGCACCTTCAAACCGCAGCGAAATCCCGCGATATTCCTACTTACATCGCCAAGGTTCGTTTACGCCTCCCTCGTATTTCTCCGTCTTACTTCTGATTGACCGGACCCCCTCTTTTTTTTGCGCGGCTGCTGCAGTCGACGTCGTTCTCTCAAATAGCGAAGGCCATAGAAGCTGTCATGAACAAGCAATGGGAGGATGATGGCTTCGAGTTTCATGAATCTGAAGCCACCAGTGAGTTGGATAAGATCGATGCTTTGGAGGTAACTAACCGTCTCGACAATGGTGGTCGAAACGGTTGCTGAGTTTTTTTTTACATTGCCCTTCTTGAAGGAAGCGAGGATATCGATGGAGCAAAGGGTGATTCCGAAAGGGGAGTCGGTCGACCTTCTCCCGCGTCCATCAAACGTGGTGTCGCTTCAGGAAGATCTCGTCAGGAAGTACAATCTGAGGTCGGAAAGGGTCGCCTCCGATCTCGGAGAAAGGCTCCGAATCCTCCCCCGCCGCCGTGAAGAAGGCGATGAGGTTAATGGCGGCCGCGAAATGGTAAATGGTTCGGCGGCCGCATTCGTCGTCGACAGGTTGCCGCTTCTCCCCGAGAATGAATAGGTAAATCGAACGTAAGTTGGTTCCCGCTGTTACGTAAATTGATCGTTTGTTAATTAATCTTTAATTAATCGTTTTTATCTTAATCATGTTCATATTACAAAGTTATGTAATAATACAGTCGACACAGTTATGATAGGGAATGAAGTATGGCATGAAAACGCTGAACGCTTTTCAATTATGATAGGGAATGAGATTTTTGTTGATTAAATTAATGAATAATAAGAGAATTAATGATTAATTAGAATGATTACATTGTGATTCAATTTCTGTGACTGAGGAGTCACTATATATACCCGTCTCGTCTACGCTCTTTTGTTTGTGTAACCGCCTCAACTTTCTGCGGATTGAATTCGAGTTGATGGCGAAGCACTCAATCCACCGCATGCCGGTCGCCAAGCGATTCTTCTGCTCGGAAATAGGTACGTCTTCTTGATCTGCTCGTTCTAATTCGTTGCGAAAATTGATGCAGGCGTGACATGAATTTTGGCAGATTCTCGAGCTCTGAAGACAGGTTTCGACATCGAAACCGGCCGCCATAACTTCCTGCTCAAGAGTTTTCTCAGAAGGACACAGATTTCCAAGGCACGCCAACTGTTCGATCGAATGCCTAGAAAGAATACGTTCTCTCTAAATCTGCTGATGTCTTGCTACCTGAAAGCTGGTGACCTCGCACATGCTCAGGAGATATTCGATAATATGGTCGAGAAGACGAATGTATCTTGGACTATACTCATCGGTGGTTATGCTAAGAGGCAGAAACACAGGGAAGCTTTCTATCTTTACGTACAGATGTTTAGAACAGGGATGAAACCTGATCACGTTACGGTTGCTACTCTTTTGTCAGGCTTCGACGAGACGAGTAGTACGCAAAAGGAAGTCGGCCAGATTCACGCTCACATCACGAGATTCGGATTTGGCCTTGATTCCGCAGTTAGTAACAGCTTACTGGATTCTTATTTCAAATGTCGAAGCGCTGATTCCGCCGTTCAGCTCTTTGACGAGATGGCTGAAACCGATTTAATCGCGTTCAATACGATGATAACAGGTTTCGCCAAAGAGGGATTGAACGAACAGGCCTTGAGTCTCTTCTCCGAGATGCAGCATTGCGGTTTTAGGCCCTCGGATTTCACTTTATCTGCATTGCTACGTGCCTGTGGCGGCAGCTTCGATCGCGGACCTTGGGTCCACGGGCTGGCGATTAAGCTGGATTTCATCGGCGATGTATTCGTTGCGAATGCCCTTCTGGATTTTTACTCAAAGCACGATGCTCTCGAGGATATGAGGAAGTTATTCGACGAGATGCCGGTGTTGGATGGAGTTTCGTATAATATTGTCACGATGAGTTATTTATTGAGTGGACGACGGGATGAGTTTCTGCATCTATTCAGGGAGCTGCAGTCGAGTGTTTTCGACGGGAGAAACTTTCCCTTTGCGGCGATGCTGAGTGTGGCATCGAATGAGAAAGATTTAGAGATGGGGAAGCAAATACATTCTCAAGCCATTGTGACAACCGCTGCTGATGAAGAAGGGACTCAAGTAGGGAATGCTCTGGTAGACATGTATGCGAAATGTGGCAGATTTGGCGAAGCCGAAACGGTTTTCCGGAAGCTTTGTCAAAAGGGTTCGGTTGCTTGGACGGCTATGGTATCCGCCTGCGTTCAGCAGGGGCTCAACGACGAAGCCCTCGTCCAGTACAAAGAAATGTGTCGCAATGACGTTTTCGGAGATCAGGCGACTTTCGCCACCGCTCTGAAAGCCTCAGCAAATTTGGCATTCCTTTCGGTCGGAAAACAGTTGCATTGCTGTATAGTGAGATCCGGATTCGTATACGCTGTTTTCTGCGGATGCGCCCTCGTCGACATGTACGCCAAATGCGGGTCCCACAGAGATGCGGTTCTGGTTTTCGAGAGCATGCCGGAAAGGAATGTGATCTCATGGAATGCAATGATCTCGGCACATGCTCAGAATGGCGACGTCGACGCCGCTATCATTTCCTTCCGGGAAATGACGAAATCTGGTGTTCGACCCGATCACGTGACCTTTCTTGGAGTTCTGACGGCCTGCAGCCATTCTGGCCGCGTTGAAGAAGCGAAAGAGTACTTCGACTCCATGGTCCACGTCCACGGCCTCCCTCCGAGTCGAAAACACTACGCCTCTCTCGTCGACGTGCTCTGCAGGGTCGGAAGGTTCGGAGAAGCGGAGGCTCTGATGGTCGATCCCGACGAGATCATGTGGTCGTCTATACTGAATGCGGCCCGGATCCACCGGAACAGGGATTTCGCCGCTAGGGCAGCCAACGCCCTGTTCGAGATGGACGCGATCCGTGACGCCGCATCCTACGTGACCATGGCAAACGTCTACGCCGAGGCAGGGGAGTGGCAACACATGGCACGGGTGAAGAAGGCGATGAGGGATCGGGGCGTCCGGAAAGTTCCGGCCTTCAGCTGGGTTGAAGTCGGCCGTAGGGTCCACGTGTTCTCGTCGAACGACACGGCACATCCCATGAACGGGGCCATCAGGAGGAAGCTCGACGACCTCGGGGAGGAGATGGAGAGGTCGGGGTACGTTATGGACGTGTCGTGTGCGCTTCGGAACGTTGACGACGACGGGACGAAGGCGGAGTCGTTGAAGCATCACAGCGAGAGGATGGCGATCGCGTTTGCGCTGATCGGTACGGCGGAGGGGATGCCGATCCTGGTGGTGAAGAACTTGAGGGCGTGTTCGGACTGCCACGAGGCCGTGAAGGTGATATCGAGGATCGTGAGGAGGGAGATCACGGTGAGGGATTTCAGCAGGTTCCACCATTTCAAAGATGGAGCTTGCTCCTGTAATGATTTTTGGTGAATCCGTTTCGGATTTACCGATTCCGATTTTCAAACGCCTTGCTGCTTGCTGCTGATCACGAGGTATGATCGTCGGTTTTTTTTACGTTTTCCGTAACAAATTTTCGATCATCTCACTTTCTCTATTTCAGGATAAACATAGGAGTTTTACAGGATTTGTTTCATGTTTTCTTCAGAGATGTCACCCCTTTTTAGTTGTGGCTCTCACAGAGTCACAGGTATCAGGTATGTGGTATATTTTTTTTTATCCAATAATATTAGTGTTTTGTTGTCTGTTTAAATTAAGGTTTATTGCATTTTATACCCCTCTTCTTTTCGATTTTTGTAAAAAATACCCCCCTTCTTTCATAATTGCAATTTATAACCCTTATGCTTCATCGTATGACAAAATATACCCAATTCCGTTTGATGACATC
>KE526845.1:0-11472 GCA_000441915.1 Genlisea aurea | reverse complement strand
AGGGGATATTTTGGGCCTTATAAATATTTTGGGCCTTATAAATAATTTGGGCCTAGTCCAAAACAACCTTGAAAAATAAAAAAGTGGTGAGCAAAACTGGTGCGAGAGGAGCAGCAACCATGGAAGGTTTTCCGATTTCCAAGATCCAAGTTTCCGGTGCTACTCTGGCGTCCCTTCTCCACCGCTCCTCCGCCGCCGCCGGAGACGTACACGGCTATCTCTTCGGCAGCGCCGCGGTCTCCACTCCGAATATTTTCTCCGATCATTCCTCCACAGCCGCCGCCGCCACGTCGATACTCGTCCCCACAATCACCTCCTTCTTCTCCATCCCTTCCCAGTTCCCTCTCCCTCCGCCCACGTCGGTCGCCGATTCCGCCGCGCTTCTAGGCTGGTTCTCCGCCCGCCGCAAAACCCCTCTCCGCCCATCCCTGAGGGACTCCACCACCGCATTTTCTCTCGTCTCTTCCCCCCGAAATTCAGATCTCGATTTCCCCCCGTGCATCTTCCTCCTAATCACGACGCCGTTTCAGGACCAGCTTATCCACACCCACGAGTACAAGGCTTTCCAATATCTGGGAAACAAATTCGAGCCCAAGAGTCTGAGCATCGTCAACATCGGGCCCTCCTTCCGATCTCAGTACGATTCCTTCAGCCCCGGCATCCAGTTCCCGGTGATGTCCATCGAAAAGGATTCTTCTGGGCAGACTTTGGCATCCAAGAAGAGGCAGTCGAAAGATCAGGATCAGTTGAATACGTGCGCTGAGGGTTTCGACGTGGGAAGGCTGGGCAGATTGATGGCGTCGGAGGGCGGCGATGCGCAAGAGGTAGAGGATTTATATGACGGAATGGTGGCAAAGATCGACAGTCTCTGTAGATTGGTTGAACAGACGAATGCCAGAGTTCGGGAACAGGTAGGTAATAACTAACTAGTACTGTTTCTTCTTCGAATCCTGGGTTCGTTGCTGATGAGGTTTTTCATCATACGCAGGAAAGTCGAAATGAGAGTTTGAGGCGGAGGGTTCAACTGGGCTGAAGAAAGAAATCTTGGAAGTTTCTAGTCATGTAAATGTAAGCCGCCATTGACAGGACACATCATCTTTTCTTGGTTCAATTTGCTGCTTGCTGCCTGACTGTAATAAAATGAATGGCTGGGGAAAGATTTGTGAATAATATTTTGGTTTTTTTACAATCAAATATTTTTGTAATTTACATCATATTTATTTAAAATATACAATTTATAACATATATACATATTTTATATTTTATAATATTTTTGTTAAATCTACCCACGCGAAGGAAAACAGTAGTATGGTTGTGTGAGACTTCAATTCAAATCATGTGTTCATTAATTCCAGTAATCATGGATTCGAAAAAGGGAAAAATTGGTCCGACTGTTACCACATTTTTCATTAAAAAAAAAGGTTCGAAACTCAGATTTCGTAACCGTTGATTTCCATTGATTTAGAAGAAAGTTTTGGGTTTGTTGAGAACTCGTCATCGAAAGTTGTTGGTATGCCTTATGCAGCAATTTTTGAGAATGATACATCCTTGTAAATTACAGACAAATAACATCCTGTTTGCTCGACGAAAGCACATGAAGAAGACGAAGAAGAGTCCCGCCGTCATTGCGCTCGTTTGTTTCGTTTTCGTAGGTTTCTGGGTACTGTATAATGAATCCAGCATTCAGGGGATTCTTCAACCTCTGAATCGGAGCCACTATGCTGCTGCTACTGTCGTCGCCCAGAATCTGAATTTTACAAAGAAATCATCATCTCAAGGTGAATTTTTTTTAAACACATTCCGGTTGTTTCTGTTTCTTTGATCTTGATGCTGCACTTCCTTGTTCGTTGTGCAGTCCATCTGGATAAATTCACTGCTTGCATTTCAACTGTGAGTTATGCCCAAAGGAAGCATGCCGCCTTCCCACTTCCTCCCAGACATGCGAGGAGAAACACCGCCATGGATGATCATGAAGGAGGAGGCTGCGATCTGTTCTCCGGAAAATGGGTTTTCGACAACGTATCGCACCCGTTATACGAAGAATCCGAATGCCCTTACATGTCCGATCAGCTCGCTTGCCGCAAGCACGGACGGCCCGATTCCAGTTACCAGTCATGGAGATGGCAACCCCATAACTGCAATCTCAAGAGGTATGAGTAATTGAATGTGTGCTATGAAGTGATCTAATTCAAATATATATATATGTGTAGGTTTAATGCAGTGGAAATGTGGGAGAAATTGAGAGGGAAAAGACTGATGTTTGTTGGTGATTCACTAAACAGAGGCCAATGGATTTCACTTCTCTGCTTACTGCAATCTGCACTTCCAAGAGATCAGCAATCCATTACTCCAAACTCAGCCCTCACCATCTTCAAATCCCAGGCATCATAAAAACAAACAAAACAAAACAAAACATTTTTTGTTCTTATATTTTCCCAATTCTGCTGGTTTTTGTAGGATTATAATGCCAGTGTTGAGTTCATGTGGGCCCCTCTCCTCGTCGAATCCAACTGCGACGATCCGGTCGACCATCGACTGAGGGAACGGATCCTTCGTCCGGACGCGATCGAGAAGCAGAGCTCGGTGTGGGAGCAGGCGGATATATTGGTTTTCAATTCGTATTTATGGTGGAGGCAAGGATCGGTTAAGCTACTGTAAGTATCTATCGAATATCTGAATAAAAAATAAAAAAGTACCATACATACATATATATATATTTTGCAGATGGGGCTATGAAGAGAATGGTGTTTGTGAAGAAGTTGGTGGGCGTGAAGGTATGAAGTTGGCTATGAAATCGTGGGCTGATTGGGTTGACTCGAGAGTCGACCCCACGAAAAAGAAAGTCTTCTTCGTCACGATGTCTCCCACTCATCAACTGTGAGTTAATTTAAGGTCTAGGATTTAGAGTTGATCGAGTAACAACAATTTAATTTGATGTGGGGTTTGGTTGGTTTACTTTTGATGTTGCGAAGGAAGGATGAATGGGAACCCGGAAGTGAAGGCAACTGTTACAACGAAACGGAGCCGATACAGGACGAGAGTTACTGGGGAACGGGTTCGGATACGGCCACGATGCGGATGGTGGACGACACGATGAGCAGGCTGGGATCGAAGGTCACCGTCGTCAACATCACTCAGCTGTCCGAATACAGGAAGGACGGGCATCCCACGATTTTTCGCAAGTTCTGGGAGAAGTTGAGCCCGGAGTCGGTGGCGAATCCAGCAAGTTATTCCGACTGCATACATTGGTGCTTGCCCGGAGTTCAAGATGTATGGAATGAACTTCTATTCCAGTTATTGTAACACAAATCGTACCAGTTAGTTAACAACTAATGAATGAATGACCTTCAATGTTAGAGCTTGAGGGTTGTATCAGGCTCACAATTTGTACCGATATCCATCTCGTTTTCCGATTTCGGGATCCCTCCTCCTCCTCCTCCTCCTCCGGCCTTCCTCGAAACGGTTCCGTCGTCGTCGACGTGCCATCCGGCTTCCTCGCAGAGAGCCCTGAGAAGATCATTACAGTCAGCATGTCTCGGAAGCTCATAGCCGCCACCAGCTCTGAGTCCCTCGAAGATCTTATGTGCCACCGATCTCCGACGCCTCTCCCTCTGCCTGTTGACGAGCCGCTCCCTCTCGGAGGGAAACCGGAAACTCGTCGCCATGGAGCCGCCTTTCGTGATTCTCCGAACCAGCCACGGACCTTTGCTTCCCTTAATGCATCCTCTCGGTAAACACCCATTTCTACTTCCTTCCATGATATAGCTCGGAAAAATTTTGCATGCTTCTTCCGGTACTGAACCAAACCAACGCTGCAGATATATACCAACAAAAAAACACACAAAAGAGAAACACAAAGAAGGACGACGTACTGTAATATTCTCTCAGCTTTTTTTTTTTTTTCACAGCTTCATCAACATTTAAACAGACCTGTTGCCTTAAAACGATATATAAACAGAATTCCAGGCACAAAAATAAAAAAAGTGGGACACCTTTTATGTAGAAATTTTCTGAGTAAAACAAACAGGGATCAAGGCATGATTCGAAAAGTGTCCAATCTTTTTTTTTTTTATATAGACTGATTTTCATGATATGATGTGGATGGACCCAAAAACTTTGTGCATGATTTCAAAATTTCTCATCAATTCATTGAACTTCCTATAATCGACAGAATGCGTTCCTTCAAGGTTGCAATTATCTGCGATACGAAAATGGGATGGAATATAGATGGTTGCTATAAAGGAAAGGATAAATGAGGGAATGGTAGGGTGTAGGCATACCGAGCTCGAAGTGCTTGCCCATGCAGAGACAGAAGAAGCAGCATCTCTCAAATGGCTGCTATTTTTTTTATGATCATAACTTAAAAAATAGTCGGAATTTTCTGTCGCTTCGGCTATCCAAATTCCATTCACTTGATCACTCGGCCTCCTTATAAGATTACAAAATCCCACCACCTGTCAAAAAAGATTTGGTGAATAACTTCCATCTCAGGAAAAAGAGCCCTCATTTTGAACCGAGAAAATTTTTTCAGATTCGTGTCTCTGGAACGTGAAAAGCGAAAACATGTGTAAAAAATAGAAAGTGCTCCAGAAATATATTTTTGCAAACTTCGAAACGCATAAGATTCAAAATCATAACCTCAGCACATGGATGTTCAAGAAAGCTATCACATTATATTTAAAGAAACGTACCACGGAGCCTACGAGATCAACGATTTCAAGTGAACCGAAGTTAATCGCCAATAACCCCACAGGAAAGTTTTTAGAGAATATCTCATCTGTGGATCCATCAGTCACAAATACCCACTGCTTTTGATAATGGCCATTATCACACACACCGCTCACATGAACGACAAAAGCCGAAATGTCAAACTCGCTGAAAAATTTAGTTCAAGCAGAAAAAAAAAAGTGAGTAAAAATTTGTGTTCTGCAATATGAGTACTAAAAAATATCCAAGTAACAACGAAGAGAAAACCCACCAGGAGGGAAGAACTTCATTAAGAGACGATATGGTAGTTGCTGTACGACACATAGATAAAGGCCTGCAAGAAATCGCTTCAGTGAACAAAAACTCAAACAATTCTTGAAAAAAAAAATAAAAAATTATACGTTTCTTTAGCATCTAACATGAAATTATCCATTGCTTTTGCAGACAGAGGTAGCCAACTGCTCGAGGATCCTCTTGCTTGCAGGTGAAGGAAGTCTGAATCAGAGCTGGATGGAACAAGCCCGGAAACCTGACATACCTGGCCTTCACACATCTCCGATATCTACAAGGCAAATAAAAATTTTATTTTAGAATAAGAGGAAATCAGTAAGAAACTTTGATTGTTATGTTTACAAATCAACATCAAAACTACAAGTACAAACTAGATAACCTGTTTCTCAGTTGGATTCCATATTGTTATCATGCCTTCCCTCGGAGGATATTTCGGCTCAGTACTTTTATTCATCATCCCAACAACTCTAACCTGCAAAAAGGGAGTGATATCTCGTTCACCAAGCCCGGCAGCTTCCAAAGCCTTCTCGATAGATTTTTGGATCTCAGATTGCCTCATTCCCTATAATACAAAGTTAAAATTACACCAGGAGTTTAGGAGAAGGATGAAGAGAAACCTTAAAATAAGTACAGCAAACCTCCAACTCAGCTCTGTAAGAAACAAAAGAGGTGAGCTGTTTCGAGCTCAAGCCCGCCATTAAAATTTCTGGCTCAGCAGTCGTCTCGAGCAACCTCATAAGCCTGGCTCCTTCACTTTCGGTATCATGGTGATAATCGTAATCTACTTCTTTTTGGAAAGCTGATACGACTCCTTCCACTACAAAATCACGTCTGATACTCCAAATAATACAGTATTTGATTGAATAAGGAGTCACATAATACATATATATCCACGATCAATAAGTACCTTTGGTTATACAATTGCAGCACTCTAGCTTCAGCCCTTTCAGATCTAACACTGAAGCTTCCATCAGTCAACCTGAATGTTACATGATTTCTGTGAATCTGAATTTAAAGATGAACCATGTATTGAACTCTCCAGCTTACCTTTCCCTGTAACGAACAGGATATATCCGTTTGATGCCAACCAGTGTGCTCGGGACTGCTCCACCAGCACCTCTTATGCATCTGAAGGCCAATGGCATGCAAGTGCTTTTACCTATTTGCAAAGTGAGCCCATGCAGGGCTTCAGGATAAATAAAAAATATTCTTGTCGAAGGATAAAAATTATGCCGCCGCAGGGAAACTACTCACAAAATCCCAATTTTTCAGCCCAGTGACATCTGTATGTGCCATTGTAATGCAATAATAAACTAGCTGTCTGGGATGCCTGAAAATTAAAAAAAAATAATTAGCAATTCAAAGAGAAGGATAGAAAAGATAGTTCAAATACCTCAAAAGGAGAAACAGGTCCAAACCATCCACAAAGCTTAGCTCCCCAGATCTTCCGGCAATATAACAAACCATAAATAAAATACTTTTAAACAAAAAGGGCGGTATAATCCAAATAATAACAGTTTTCCTACCCTAATCTTTTGCCCCAAAAACAGCTTCCCTGAAGCAAGCTTTTGACCAAGTAATTCATCCAATTGAGCTGACAAAAAGTACCTATAATTTCTGAGTTAGTCAGTAGGAAAACTAACTTTCAGCAATGATAACTTCATGAAAAAGTCCCTCACCACCCATCAGTTAACTCTATGTTAGGAGCCCTCCCTTTTCCATCCTTCCCCAATGCATTTTCACCAACGGAAGAAATGCAAAGGACCATCACTGAAGAAGGTGGAGCATCTCCATCTAGAATTTTCTTGATTGCTGATCTATGACCGTGATTGATCTCTCTTTCATACCTGCCGACCGTCACTAGATTCTTAAGAACGATACATTCAGGTCAAGACATTAAAAATATCGCATACCTGTATCTTAACTCTTGAAGCACATTAGAAACAGTCAAAAGCTTCCCCAAAAATTTAGATGGATAGCACCTCTCATAACTGGCTAGTTTCCAGACAATCCATTTATAATGGTTTAAAACCCACCTATAATAACAATAGGTTAATAAGAAAAGAACAGAAAGTGAGCTAGTTTTATTGCATAAGAAATGAGGAGGTAAACATGTCCAAATTACCAAACATGCTAAATTATAACATCACTAAACCTAAGACAATAAAATTTCCAATCATTAAAAATCCTTACTCCTTGGTTAATAAATGGTTGGAGGCTCCAGATTGAACCATCATTTCGTAGAAAGTGTCTGGATCAAGACATTCTGAATGTGAACCGTTTTTGAATGCATAATTTTTGGCAGTGCTTGGATGCATTCTTCTCACATGCTCTGGAATCTGCTCCAACTATATAAAGAGTTCAAACCATCAAATATAAAAAGAAAATGCAAAAACTATGAGAGTTTGAAGTTGGGTAGGATACCATTTCCCGATGCGATGGCAGTTGAGCAGCAAATTCTTTGACGTAAACTCTAGATGGGAAAGGGTACTGATCACAAATCCTCTGTTTGCAGCATGCATTTGTTTGTGCTAACCTAGGAAAAACTATAGAAAATGAATGCCTCAGAAACTCAGAGGAGACATTCGGGAAAAAAAATATAGTAGCGGATCCTTACCCTCAGGGATAAAAGATTTATTTTTGTTCAAAGGGGCTATGAATGAACATCGGGGCTTTTTGAATGAAGAAGCATGTATTCTCTTTTGAATTCTTTTCTTTTCAACTGATAACTGTTTGTCATCGACAGCAGTCAGATTTGTGGTATTAGAGATATCTAGCAATGGTCTCCTAAATAGCTTCCTTGGGGGATCAACTTTTGACAGAGCACCATTCTCCAAACAATCCACTTTAATGAAAAGTAAGTCATCTCTCAGGGAGGGCTCTTTTTGCTGACTAAGCTCATTATAATTACTCGAAGAAGGATTACAGTCAGCCTCTGCATCAAACTTCGAGATCAAGTTCGTCCCTGGTTGCAATTTCTTAGACTTAAAAAGAAAACGGTTTTGGTGGGGATTTGATCCAATCGAAGATGAAAACTTTTTCTGTAAACTGGAGCCATTTGGCCTACCCTTCTCCACTGAGAGCATTCTAGAGCATGTTTGCTTTCCCACATCTTTCACTGAAACCAAGGAATCAGATTTGCATGCTTCATTTAGGAACGAATCGATCTCAATATCACCAAGCAGGTTTCTAGCTCTCTGCAACGCATCAGTAGAGACAGTAACATATCTTCCACCAGCAGTTTGAAATTGGACTGAAGGAGGCTTAGAACCTATGTGCACGCCATCTATAGACATAGTTTCTCCACTTTTGTTCCTAATAGAGTCAACGGTCGGATAAGATTGAGCTTCAAAAGCATCGAGCTTCATGGAGGCTGACCTTTTTTCAATCTTCTCAAACCCAGGCAATGATTCTCCATCAACATTTTCATCTAGGGATAGTAAAGTTTTTGCTCTATTTAGGCCAACCTGAGATATATGGACAGCTTTTCCGGAACCCGTCCGGAACATTGAATCTGGCCTAACACCACCGCAGTCAGACTCATCCCGTAAACGAGAATTCATCCTGACAACTGATTCTTTAGAGTTCATTTCAAGAAGTTGTGGAAAATCAATTTCAATCCCATTGATGAAACCTGCATGACATATAGAGTTTAATAAGCAATATGTATTTGCCATTTATTTAGGATTACTTACGAAATCTCAAGAATGGCGCATATAAAATCATCACTACTGCAAACAGAAAACTCGCACCTTTCTCATTCATCAAACCATCTGCACCGCCAAGAATCGAGCGTGCTTTTGCTATGGAAGACGGCTTGACTGCCACAGATTTTCCCAACCCAGTAAAAAATAAAGCCGGGGTTACCGAATCGGATTTTCCGTTGTCAACCAACTTGGAATAACCTTCATTGCACATTTACAAGCAAGAGAAATAAAACAAAAATCCAGTTATTCATTCATAAATATAGCATATCAAACAGGAATTGGAAATCAAGCATGAATGCATATTCATCTACCAAGCAGCAGCAGATCCTTCATTGACGGCACACGAGCTGCAGCAGTATCTCGCTCGCGAAAACCCCCGCCCTGATGCTCTTCCTCGCCCTGGAGGGATGATGTCTCCCATCTATAATTGTCGCCGGAGTCGGAGATTAGCTGCCACGTCGACATTCCTCGGCGAGGCCTAGGGTTTCGCCCAATCAGCACGAGATTTACTTACAGTGGGCAATTAATTATTACCAACAAAGCGCGAGGAAAGGAAATATTTCAAAGCGGCGAATATCACCCGCCGAAATATTTCAAAGCCCACTAATGGGCTTGAAATAATGGGCCCATTAATAATTGGCCCATTAATAATGGGCCCATTAATGGGATCTTATCTCGTTGAAATAATGGGCCCATTAATGTGGCCCAATAAAGACCATAGAGGAGTCGTAAACAAATAACTTGTTAATCATACATATCGTGTTCAATCATTAGATTCATAACCTCATGATATAGTGATACAGAATCCGATTCCACACATCAGGAACTCCGGGAAGACACCAATGGAGACAATCGGAGTACCTCTTCGAACCCTTCCAGTTAACCCATCCGATGACTTTATTCGAGGAATGCGCATCTTCTCGATAGCCGGATAACCGAGTAACATTCAAGTATTCCACTTTTACCCCTCTCTCTCCCAACTTATCGATCACGGATTCCACCATTCTCATCATACCTTTATCCACTCCACTCGGCCAGTAATCCTCATCCGGGATTGGCTCCCTCATCTCGCCGCATCCCGCGTCGGTTCCGTAAACGTTATACGTCTTGTTCAGTTTACTGAACGGGGAAGGGCTCATGAAGAACACCTTCGTTTTTGTTCCGTTGAAGTGCATTTCCATCCAATCGGACCATGAGTTCAGCGCCATTTCGAACACTCGCAGCGTGTTGTTTATTTGTTCGTGCGTTGAATGTGGGCCGTCGGATGATCCCCACCTGTAGAATGAATGAACAACAACATCTTCTTCATATCTATCTATCTAATCAGGCATTTTATCCAACACCTTCCAGGCAGAAAATGAAAAAACTGCGTTTCTTTAGAATGAAAAAACTTACGAGACTAGGAAGGAATGAGTGGTCCACCAGGCGTAGGAATCGAAGATTAGAACGTCAGAATCCAACCATTGCCGCCCGTGCTTCTCTATCGATTTGACTCGGAAGATTCCGGGAAAAGTTTGGTGATCGCCCAAGTCGTCGTTGTTTGATTCGACCAACACCGGAGCCCAGTGGAATCCGATCGTCGCATTGTATTCCTGCGTCAAATCAAATAAGAAACACCCGGATTTCGAAAATTAACGACTGAAAAAATTGTCGGTGCCGAAATTCCGTCTTACGCTGGAGTGAAAAAAAATGAAGTTCCCTTCCAAAATCAATGTCTTATTCGTTCCAGGAGGAAGAAACGGTTCGATCATGCAAAGCAAGGATCTCCATTGGTTCCTGCTCAATGAATCCCCCACGAGAACAACCTTCTTCCCCCTCACTTTCTCCAGAAACGCCGCTCCATCGAACCTGTTCGTCGCAGAGGTTGGGCCCAAAAAGCCCATATCATGTTGGGCCCAGCCGTAACGCATCGTTTTTTAATTTTTAGGATCTCAAAAAAAGCCCGATTTATATATTAGGGTTTTATTTCAAAAAAAAATACAGCAACTATTTTTATTATATTTCACTAAAAGTTAGATTTCGAAACACGTATTTTTTATTATTATTATACATGCTTTTCTTTTCTTTTTTTTGAAAATAATATGTTTAGATCTGAATTCTGATAGTCTTATATAAATTGGATCGTTTCATACATATGCTACTTATATTTTTATTAATTATTCGATGTGGGACGAATATATCTTTTCTATTGAAATCATCTCTAACGAAAAATGTTACGAATCTCACCTCGGGAGGTCGCACTCGTGAGGCTGCCATCTCCATTTCAAATGCGTATCATTCAAACAAACGAATTTCACTTCGTTAAACGAACATTTTTTCCCATCGTAGAGGCGGTCGGTAATATTGTCGAAAACCCATTTCCCGGAAAACAAATCGCATCGTCGGGTGCGACTTTCCGATGCTTTCGAAGCGACATCTACAACGTCGTTGCCCGGAAGAATCAGAAAAAAGGCTACGAAAACAAAGATAGAAACAGTTATAACATGATGATGAGACATTAATTTATTTTTAAAACTTTTGCCTTTGCCAATTTATAATTGTTAGTTTTGGCTCACATGTTAAATTTTAAATGGAAGCAGTCATACATACCATTTGGAATTAATAAAAAAATAATGTACAAAGAGTAACAAAATCTCAAATGATATAAATAATTAAATGAATAGATATGATATTTATGTCTAAATCAAAATATTTAACGACATATTTGATATCCCAAGTTATATTTATTCCTAAAATCAAACAACAACATTTTAAATTATTAGTAATA
>KE526844.1:0-26373 GCA_000441915.1 Genlisea aurea | reverse complement strand
GTCGAATAAATGTCAAATATTTTTTGTAAATAGATATATATAAAATGTTAGTAACCCATTATTTATTCTCATGACAACATAAATAAATGTTACAACATCCAGTCATAAAACCTGTGACACAAGACAAAAAACCAAAAAACCAAAAAAGACTACTTCCATTGTTTTTTCTCTCAGATGAGCTTCTTTTTCTCGAAGAAAGTCTTCAAATGCCATAACTGTAATCCAGCCACAGAGAGAGCAAAAGCGATGGAGAAAATACTCAACCACGATAACTTAGTGTTGGTGGATCTGTTCAGCTGCTGCATTTCTTCCTCCCTGTGTCAAACACACACAAACACACGATTTCGGAAAGACCAATCGAGACGGGGGACACGAAATGATTTCTTCGACCTCACCTTTCGCGAAGATAGAACATGTCTTCCTGAATCGACTGCACGGAATCGAACATCTTCTTCAGCTCCAATTCCATAAGCTGTTGATTCATTTTCCAACGGTGAAAAGATTAGCAAACAGAGCCAGGAGAGGGGTCTTCTTAATAACAGATGTATAAACAAAAAACAAAAAATGGTGGACGGACTCACTTCGACGGAGCCCTTTTTAGCGACGTTGGTCCAGTCCTTGGCGGCGATGCCGGACTTCCATTCGAAATCGACGGTCATGGATGCAGACGGGTGATGATCGGCGGCGTAAAAACAAGCCATGTAAGCGCCGGCCTCGACCGTGTGGAAGGCGAAATGGCCACCGGTTACGCTCTCAGAGTGGTGATAGCTTCCTCCATTGCCAGATGTTACCTATAAACAATATCATTCACCAGGGCATACAGATAAGATCATCATCACTCATCAGCTATGAAAACATCCAGTGAAAAAAAAACAAAAAAAAACGGTGGTTTATATCGAGAAAGAGATGAAGAATTACCCGAACGGTGACTCTGTGGGAATCGGGCAAAGGCTGGCCTTCGTTAGGGTTGACGATCTGGTAATTCCCGACGGTCATGGAGTTGCTCTTGATATCCTCCGATATGCATTTGGTGTAACCCGAATTCAAATCGAATCGGATCGCCTCGACGACATGGATCGATAACATGAAACCTGTAATTAGAACGAGGAAGAGGAGGCCCAGCTCTCGGATTTTCATAATCATACCACAAAAAGAAAAAAAAAAACCCCCTTTTTCCAGCGAATTTCCAAAATTAGGGCTCCAGCGGATCAACGATAATGCCCTGTCCGAATACTCCTGCGAAGAGGACGAAAACTTAACGAAGACCTACTTCGTAGTCATACTGAATTATTATTATTCTTAAAATTAATTTTCTTCTATATTTTAATTTTTTTTTCTTTGTAAGAAATAAAAAATATTGCGTCAAAATACAGCACATCATCCAATAGTTTAACTCCGCGTGTATTTTTTTTTTAAAAAAAAACCCTCTCCATGGGCCCGGCCCAAATTGTTCCGCATTTTGAGCCTTGACCTCGAGATGGATTTAAATTGGAAAAATGACAATTTATACCCCATATTTTTCTAAATTTTGTTAAAAATGCTCATTATGTTTCATAATGACATTTTATACCTTTTTGTTTCAAAAATTAGCAATGTATGCCCAACGCATTTAACTAACGAAAAAATTAATATTTTTTATTACAATTTATACCCCTTATGTTTCATTTTGTGGCAAAATATACCAAAATTAATGATGTAAATGAAACATAAGGGGTATAAATTGCAATTATAAAATAAAAGTGGTATTTTTTGTAAAAATCGAAAAAAAATGGTATAAAATGCAATAAACTCAATAATATTTACTAGATCTAATTTTTTTAAGTATTTTTTTTAGAAATAGGAATCCTCGGGTCAACCCGGTCGGACCTGGTAACATAAATTTGGGGTAAAATTGAAAACCTTACCTAAGAAGAAGTAATTTTAGGACGTGTTTTTGGCTAAAATTAAAAAAGTTTGGAGCCTCTCTCTATTGCCGGGGAGAATTGGAAACCTGTATAGATAGATTCATCCAATCCAGCCGAGAAACGTCGTTGAAATGGCGAGTCCGGCGGCTGCGAAGAGTGCAGGCGGGGCCATCGACGGCTCCGTCCTTTCAACACCGTCAAGTTCTACAATTTCCAAGGGCCAGCGGGGACTGAACAAGCCCAAGTGCATCAAGTGTGGCAATGTCGCTCGCTCGCGGTAATTTTAATTTTTTTTTTTTAAAAAAATTGTTGATGCTTCAATTCTGCGTTGTATAATTCAGTCTGTGTAGGGTTTATTGATCGTCTGTGTCGGTTGCGATAACAGTATTACGGAAGCCCCAATTTCCCTGTGTTGTGGCCTGATATTAATATGGAACTCAATGATTATTATTTATATTTTTGAGCTCTCATTTTCCATAGTATCTGTCCAGTGAGAGTTCTTTTTTCTAAAGTAGAAGAATGATAACTAGGGAAGGCGAGTTAACAGTTTTCAGATTTTAGAATGATCTCCTATCTTATTCTGTTGAATGAATATTGTGTAGCGGAGTTTGTTTAATAGCCTCTCGTATGCTCCAACCTACTGTTTGAATTCGAATTGTTTAAGAGTTTCCGTGATTTTATTGTATTTTTTTCAGGTGTCCATATCAGTCTTGCAAGAACTGTTGCGCAAAGGCACAAAATCCATGCCATATACATGGTATGAAACTCTTCTAATCTCTTTGCCATTAGATTTTATGCCAAGTTTCCTTCTCGTGTTCGTTCATACGGTTGTTTAGTACTCTAGGAGGAGTCCTTTTATCCTGTGCCGCATCCGTAGTGTTCATGTGTAGCGGAGTCGTAAAAAGAATCTTATTCAGATTCGATGTGATATTCTGTGATGAAAACTACGACTTGAAAATGGTGTATGGTTACTGCAGTGCTGAAAGGCAGCTCTTCACTTCCCGATAAACCACCTTCGTCCAGTTCTTTATTCGACCAGCAATCAACGGATTTATCTCATTCTGGGTACGTTATTAGCTTTTTTTATCTTCTGCAGCTCGATTTTTTTTTTCTCTCCGTGTTTATGCATCCGATCGGTTATAATACTTTTTGTATTCATATCGTAATTTAGTGATGTTTAAAATGCTTGCAGAGTTTATTAATGAAATTCTAATTTTTTTGTAAACTGTTCACAGGAATTCTTATCGGCTTCGCCAGCTTTCGAGCAACTTTGCGCAATTCAGTAATTTACAGACTCCTCTCCGGTCTCGCAAGCCATTGACCAAGAAGGTGAAGAGACATTTAAATACGGTTTTTTTACGAATTTTGCCATAAATGTTTCATAATGTCGCAAATTTTACCTTACCCTATAGTTGTTTGCTGTTTTGCAATTTATACCCGTGCATGTTATAAAAAATATTGCAAATTATACCATAGGTTCGTGAGTTTTTTACATTTTGTGTGACATATATGTTTTAGAAAATTGTAAATTTTGGTATACCGATAATAAACAAGCATTGTAGTATAAATTGCAAAACATTGTAGAAAACATGCGTGGTATTTACGTACGGTTGTATGTAAATAACGAAATTGTACTCTCGTTGCTAAAACATGGTTTTTGTAACATCTTTAGGAAGCCCAAGTCATCAATGAGTGGAGGTTCATAAAACTGAAAGAATTCAAGGATGGGAAGATCGAAGCGGAAAGTGAAGCTTTTGATCGCTATATGCGGAACGTATCTCTTCTTGAAGAAGTGTTTTCGACCCATTCAGTCGAAGATGATGGACGACAAAATGACTCCAGCGGCAGGGACGGTGAAAATGCAGAAACTCCGATCGATGCTTCTTCGAGTTTAAAGCTCAGATCAGATGCGGCGAGATCAGCCAACTTCCGGAAGAGGATAAAAGATATCGTGGATGGAGGTCTGTCGAAACTCGGAAAGGAACTCCTCCTCGTCGTCGATACTGTCGACGATCTCAGTGAGACGGAAATCGGAAGGCGGCTTGCGAAGAAGGTCAAGTCTTCTTCCGAGGGCGAAGAGAAGGAAGCTGCTCTGAGCGACGTCGTCGATAAACTGAACAAGGCACGGAACGAGGACGACCTGAAAGAATGCCGCGAAATGGCTTCTGAAATCCTTAAACGCAAGCCCAATATCGAATCCGATCACGCTTCGTATTCGCCTCGGAAGCGGTTGACCACTTCGTATATCGACCAGGAATCTCTCTGTAAGCTCGATGCTCAGTTTTGTTCGCTTGAGGAGATTGAAGATTTGTAGTTCATTGTTGTGGCCGGTGTATTGTAACAGATTTATGTTTTAGGTTATTTTAATAGTATATATATATAATTCTTCAAATTTTCAAAATTTTAAATATTAGTCCTTTGATTTAATATCTTAATTTTGATTTAAACTGAATTTTATTCTACATTGTAAATTTTAATTATAAATTGATTATTCTTTATCTATAAATAAATATTTTTCAAAGTCGAATTTTACTTATTAACCATGTGAAAATAAAATTTAGCTTGATTGATAGACTCATAATTGATCGTAAATATTGTTTACGGAGTAAAAAGACACTAGAGTGTCTTTTTCAAATTTAAAATATCAATATTTGAAATTTAAAAAAATTTAGAGTACAAAAATATATTTATTCCTATATAATTATATATATATCAATTATTAATTAATTAATTGAGAATTAATTGTGAATTTTAAGCATTTATGATTTATTTTTATTGCATTGTATTTTATTGAATATTCTAGTATTTTATTGATTAACGTAGCTGTCAAAACAAAAAGAGAAACGGTTATTCACACATCATTTCCTTTTTTTTTGAAATAGTCACACATCATTTCCGAACACAAATTTTATACGCCATTTCCAAGGTTTCTCGTAAGTCGTAGGGGGGCGCGGGCTATTTATACTCCATAGCCATCGGTGATGTGATGTGATGCGAAGAGAACTCGCGATTTACACGGTTGTAGACCTCCCACGATTGATTTCACTTCTCGATTCTTCTCGTTTTTTCACGTGCAGGCGTTTTCCGTCGTTCTCACCTCCGCAGGGCATCTTGCATAGCACCCTGTTTGCGAAGGATTTTTTGCTTCTTTTTTTTTCTTTTTTTTCTTTTTTTTCTTTTGTGAATATAGGTTTGCGAAGATGTTGGAGGATCAAGTGGCGTATTTGTTGCAGAGGTATTTGGGTAATTATGTTCGAGGTGTTAACAAAGAAGCGCTCAAGATAAGTGTCTGGCAAGGTACTTGAGTTGATGTTGGCTTCTAGCTATTGTGATAACTAACTGAACGCGAAATGCCCTAGATATGACTTGTTCTATGAATATGGATCATATTGAGTTTCATCATGACATGCTTACTCAGCCTTAATGCTTTTAATACAACAGGTGATGTAGAATTGACGAATATGCAACTGAAACCGGAGGCACTTAATGCATTGAAGTTGCCTGTGAGGGTTAAAGCGGGGTTTCTTGGATCTGTGAAGCTTAAGGTTTGTGGTTGTGCGTATGTTTGTTATGGTTTTCTGGGATTGGTTATAGCTGGTTTTCCTACAGTTTGTTGTCCAATTTAATTCAGTAAATTTTATTTCTGTGCCTGTATCTTTTACTTCAATGCTGTTTTCCTTTAGCCTTATTAGTATTCGTTTTCAAAGCTGTTTCTTAATTCTGTAAGAGTTGATGGATAGAGTGTTTTTTTTTTCTTCTTTTTTAATATTAGAACCATAACAAGTTGGCCTTCAACTGTCTGTGACAACCAATTTATATTTTTTGTTGTGTTTCTGATAACCATCCAGGGTTTTTTTTGTTGTCTGTCAATTAACTGTGAATAGAATGCATGCGCCTCCGGGTATTCTTTTACCCTACTACTAATTTATTATGCATGTATGAACAGGTCCCATGGAGCAGGCTTGGTCAAGATCCTGTCCTTGTTTACCTGGACAGAATATTTATTCTGGCTGAGCCGGCAACAGTGGTTGAAGGATCCTCCGAGGATGCTGTCCGAGAAGCGAAAAAGAGTCGAATAAGGGTAAAATTTTATTTTTGTGCCCCATACAGAATATATTGCCTGTCTATTTGGATAATGCAAATAGACACCATTGTCTTAAACAGGAAATGGAAATGAAGTTATTGGAAAGCAGGCAGATGCTTAAGTCAGAAATGGTATGCGTTTTATATCTGTTAGTAGAATATTTTATGCGATTGCTCAACGTTAGGTAATGAATTGCATATTTGTTGTGGCGCTATCGTAGTGCTTGCTCCTTTAATTCCCTCACAATTTCAAACTTACCTATTTGATAACCCGCATATCAAAATCATTGGTGTTACTGAACATTATGGTATTGCATCTATCACAATTTTTCCCTCACAATTTCAAACTTACGTATGTGAGACCTGCATATTGAAATCATTGGTGATGCTTAACATTATGGTGTTGTATCCATCACAATTTTTCGTGCTTAGCTTATTAAGCGTGTTTATTTTGGTAGTGAAATATTTTTTGAAGAGCTTAGTATGAATGAATATGGATCTTTATTTTCTTTGGACATGGTATGGTATGGTATGACTACTATCCTAAGGAGGGGCATATCCTAAATGTAATTTACACTTTCATTTCGCCTCGTCTGTTTGATTTCAGATTCTAGTACAAATTAATTTATAATGTATGCAGCCAATAAAGTATTTCCTTTATTCACGTTGAAATTTCTATTTTCATGTCTGAAAGAAAGTCAAATAATCTATTAGCTTAATTGTTGAGGTATTATTGATGGGAAATTCTAATAATATTTGTTTTATTTGCAAATTCTTTAAGAATAAATCCTGGCTTGGGTCTTTAATTGGTACGGTAATCGGAAACCTGAAGCTGTCAATATCAAACATCCATATCAGATATGAAGATCTTGAGAGGTATGCATGGTTTGGATGCTAGCGTGTCTTTCTCTGCCTCTTTCCCTTCATTATCCTGACTTCTTAACATGTTTCCTCTGTCTCACTCAAAACTGATTTTTTCCAGTAATCCGCAGCATCCTTTTGCAGCAGGAGTAACTTTAGATAAGCTCTTGGCATTCACTGTAGATGACAAAGGACAGGAGACTTTTGTCACTGGGGGTGCATTAGAGAAAACTCAGAAGGTTTGGACTCTTTATGAAATCACTTTTTTTGTTGAATTCTTAATTTTCGTACTTACCAATCCCATAGTTATGAGCAGGAATTCTTTGGAGTTTTATTTTTAAAGCATTAAAGACTTACCAAAGGCTATATAGAACTTTCAATTTTGGACTGAAAACCATTTTTCTCCGTTTGGACTAAAATTTGGAGTATTTCTTTGTGTTTAGACTTGTGTCATAAGATATGCTGGAGTTTTAAGTTGACCAGCTGTTATTATGAAATGCTTTTGGATTCAACTCAGTACAAGTGTGTTATCTGATGACTAAAGAGGTCATGGACAATGATGACTAATGGATGAATAGTGCTGAAATATCAGATTAGTATGCCCATTGTCTAACTTGTGAAAATTACCGGAACAGTAATAAGCTACTTCAGTCAAATTACGTACAAAGTGGTGTATTCAGTGAGTTGCCTATCAAATTTTGCCCCTCTTTTTGCCTTTCCTGTCCATGGTATAACTGAACACATTTTGTTTAACTCGTTCTTTTTAAAGAATTCGGATAACATTTTTTTTTTCAATATATGATGATACCTGATAATGAAAGTTTTTTTCAATCTTATCATTTGCACCTGCCATTTTCTTTTCTATGTCTATTTCTTATTTTGAAGTTCATCTAACTCTTCTAACCTCCAACTGTTTTTTTTAATACTCATTTATATTTCTTATATTGCCTTCCTGAATTTTGGCAAAATAATGAAATTTCAGTCTCTTAAGCTTGAACGAATGGCTGTCTATTTGGACTCTGATATAAACCCTTGGTATACTGTAAAACGGTGGGAGGATTTGCAACCAAGTGAATGGGAACAGGTAGCTTTATTTGAATTTCTGGAATGGTTCGTTTGCATATTCCATGTTCTCAATGTATTAAATCATATCTAGATTTTTAAATTCGGCACAAGGAATGGGAAGCCTGAAGTTGATATCTCTGAGAGTCACACGTATGTTCTTCAGCCAGTGAGTGGAAGCGCTAAATATTTGAAGGATCTCCAATATGATTCTTCAGAAAGATTTCAACCTTTGCATCAAGCTGCTGTAAACCTCGATGATGTAACTCTGTGTTTGTCAAGGGTTTGTCTTGCTCCTTTCTCTTTTATGCTTATTGTCATAATGTAGAAAACCTTATGGTCTCTTTGTTGTCCTTGTAATCGTGCAGAATGGTTATCGAGATTTGTTGAAATTAGCTGATAATTTTACAGCCTTCAATCTGAGAGTGAAATATGCTCACTATCGTCCGCATGTTTCTGTCACTGCTGATCCAGTATCTTGGTGGAAATATGCATTCAATGTTGTTACAGACCAAATCAAGAAAACCAGGTTTTTCTGCTTTTTTTTAGTGCTTAAAATTGTCTGATGGTCCAATAAGTTCATGGTAATGATAATCTGGCCGTGATTTCTAATTTATTATTATAGACAAAACCGGTGAAATGAATAATTATATTCAATATTTATTTACTTCATTGCTATGTTTAAATTGTATAGCCAAGTTTTGAATGATGGAAATGATTTAGATTAAAAGATAAGCTCTCCGGAATAAGAGTTGGTACTTGGACATGGAGATAGGATGATATGGTTCAGATATAGAAATTTCTATGTTCTTGTTGACGTTAATGCCTTACATTGCTGAGTTAAGCTAATGATTTAATTAGTATGTGTTTACAAATGTTATCATATGCAATACAGTTACACTGCTGCAAACGTTGTTTTCTTGATTTCTATACATGTATATGAGCGTTATTATTTTTATGCATGCATTTTGCTTGCTACAAACTTTGTTTTCTGGATTTCAATCTATATATTTATATATATATTTTTTCATTTTTTGTTTATATATATTTATGAGCAGTATTATTTTTCATTTTTTGTTTCCTTCATTCTCAAAATGATTGAAATTTGTACCATCCCAATCAATCCCGTGATAGTTTTAATGCCTGTGGATTATTCATGTTTGTTCTTGCTTGTTTTCAGTGGAAATTTGTCATGGGAACAAGTTCTTAGATATACAAGATTGCGTAAGAAATACATTTCACTCTATGCTTCGCTCCTCAAGTCCGATATTGAACGAGCTGTAGTTGAAGACAACAAAGAGATAGACGCAATTGATCTTGAGCTTGATGCTGAAGTTATTCTTCAGTGGAGGTATTATGACTTAGCGCATGTCAAATTTTTATTTTATATATGCTTGATATGCTATGCATGGAGCTTGAATTCAGAAATGGTTGTTTTCATAGTAATATCCTACTTTGACTTTCTTACTGACTACAAATTTGGTGCAGTAGAAACCTTCTTTCTTATTTTTTTCTGCAATTGTGTGTTAAGTTATAAATTATTGATTCATTATTTTGTTAATATTTTGCTGTAAATATGCTTGTTTTCTGCTTCTATTTATTATTAATGTAAGAATCATTTGACCAGGATGATGGCCCATAAGTTTGTGGAGAAATCTATGGAATCTGAGTCATTTCTTAGAAAACAAAAATCTAAGAAATCTTGGTGGCTATTTGGATGGTAACTCTGTCTTCCCTTTAATAATTGTGGTTTTTTATATTCACACCCTTTCCAGTGATTCACTTGTGTATGTTCTTTATCATATTGCTGCGTACCTTTGCTGTAGGACTCACCAACCTGACAAAGAGGAAAGTGATCCTGGCATTCCAACTGAGGAAGATTGGAAGAGACTCAATGAAATCATTGGATATAAAGGAGATGAACAACTTTTGGTCAATGAAAAAGGGGATATACCTAATATTTTATTGAATCTGAGCATGAGGCATAATGCTTCGAAACTTTTTGACTCTAGCAAGTGCTTAGCCGATTTGTCTTGTGATAATCTAGAATGTTGCGTAAAATTGTCTTCTGAGACGAAAGTTGTTGATATCAAGTTGGGTTCATACCGACTCTTGTCCCCAAATGGTCTTCTTGCAGTAGTATGTTGTCATATTCTCTCTTTCTCAAATGTCTTCGACCGCCATTAATTTAACCTGATGTGTCTGCGACTTGAATTTCAGAGTGAAAGCCTTTCTGACTCATTAGTTGGGGCCTTCAGCTTTAAGCCTCATGATGTGGACGTAGACTGGAGCGTGTCTGCTAAAGCTTCACCTTGCTATGTGACTGTAAGTTATTTTGGTGTCATTTGTAACAACTGTTTTCAGGTTTAGGAGTTCCTAAGATTCTTGTTTCTGCAGTATTTGAAAGATTCTGTCAATCAAATTATTGATTTCTTTCAAAGTAGTGGCGCTGTGAGTCAGGCGCTAGTTCAGGAGACTGCTTCTGCTGTTCAGGTTACTTAAACTTTTGTTTGGTTATAAATTTCATTACATGAGAAATAATTTTCAAATTTTAAAGTAATGTTATTCTGCTCTATTTTGGGTTTGAGGTCTTCAAGTGATGAGTTGAACGATGTGCTTACATCGTTCAACTCTTTGTAAATATTTCTGCTTACAAGAAATATTTCTATATTTGCCATAAAAATCTTGGTTATAAATACCTACTATTTGTAGGTTGTTTGTAGTTACATCATGCATTTTTACTAACCATTTTATAATTATGCTACGATATTATTGTTGTTGTTGTTGTTAAGGGTTTATGCTTTTTGTATAAATTTTCAACCTGATAACCTTAGTATTTGGGAGATGGGGAATTATATATTAATATTTATTCCTCTGCAGATGACAATTGATGGAGTTAAGCGCACTGCAGCCAAACAAGTGAACAGAGTATTGAAAGAACGCACCAGGTCCTGTTTAAAATGTGTCATATTAAAATGGATTAATTGTTTGATGTACCATGAATCCTTAGGAATGCCATTTCTTTTTGATTTTTTTATATAGAAGCACGCTAAGGAGCTCATGTTTATGTATTTGTAAGATGATTGCTTTATCCCAATTGCTGCAAGATGATGTTATCTTTTAATGTTTGGATTCTGTGAGTGTTAAAGTTGACTAGCTTTTCTTGTCCTCCTGCAAAAGGAAGACAGAGTGTGTCGTCTGTAGTTCCAATTTTCAACTTTTACACTGTTGAAGGCAGTTTAGTTGAATGAATCAAATCTTATAAGCACCGTTCTTTCTACGGCCATACCAGTTTTACATTGTTATTTAGCCCAGAAGTAGTTCTAAGAATTGTTTTTACCAAACATAAATGATTGAATCAGCTTTTATAACAACTGCAGTCTACTGCAGAAATTTGTTTTCTTGATTTTTTTTTTTTTTTGAACGTAAGCTTTTTTTTTTTATTACCAGTTTATTTCTTGCTTTTAAATGATTGTTTTCTTGCTTTTAATTAGCCCGCAACCTGTTCTAGGGAATTTTTGAACCAAATATTGCATGACCCAGTGATTGTTTTCCTCAAATTTATTAGAATTTATTTAACTCTCATTTGTTTTTATGTATTTTTTTTCAGATTTCTATTGGATTTGGATATTGCAGCACCTAAAATTACAATTCCCACTGAGTTTTTTCCTGATAGTGTCCATTCCACTAAGCTTTTAATTGATTTTGGAAGGCTGGCAATTTCTTCTCAGGTTATGTTTGTTATTTAATCTGGTTAACTAATTTTCTCCAAAGTAAGTTTAATTGCTCAAGAAATTAAGTTCAGTATGATGCAGAGTGCACTTCTCCTGAAGAGATAAACTTGTACACACAGTTTAATTTAGTCTTGAGAGATGTCTCAGCATTTCTTGTCGATGGTGAATATAGTTGGGGTCAAGATTCTCTGGTTCAAGATCGTGATTTATCCAAGCGTACCTTTATGAATATTCTGCCAGTTATTGACAAATGCGGAGTACTTTTAAAACTTCAGCAGGTTATTGATTTTAGCTTTGTCCTATTGATGGATGCAAAGCTATGATGAACTTTTATTTATATCAGTATTTTTCTTGCTTGTTTTATTTGGGTTTTGCAGATAAGGTCTCCTACCGCAAACCTTCCTTCAACCAGACTTGCTATGCGATTGCCTTCAATGGGATTTTATTTTTCTCCATCTCGTTATCATCGTTTGTTGCAAGTAGTTAATATCTTTAAAGGTGGTGATGCTGAAGATCCAAATCTTGTTCAACCTTGGGATGAGCCTGATTTTGCAGACTGGGGCTATCATCTTACACGAAAGGTTGATTATTTCTTGATTATGTTTGTTCTTTGTCAACCTTAATAATATTAGCTTGAGCTCCCTCTTTTTTTTTTTTTTAAGGGGGTTGGTGGTAGAGAAGCTGTATGGCAGCGCAGTTACTTCTGCATAGTTGGATCCACTCTTTACATGCTGGAAAACCCCAAGGCCAGAAGTTATAAGCAATATACTAGGTTTGTATATGACTCCCCGACTCACTCAATCTTTGGGTTTTAAGAAGTCAGCCAACAGCTCTCAGTTTCTTTAAGATAAGGATTGGATGTATGTTGCTTAATTTTGAAGGTTTTAGGATTGTTGTGCCAAAAAGGAAAAATAACTAATATTATCCATTTCCTGGGACACATATTGATAATGGGTTGCTAACATAACATGTGATTTTTCTAATGATAGTTTGAGGGGTAAACAGCTCTATCAAGTTCCTGCTGAATTTATTGGAAATTTCGATGGTGTATTCGCTGTTTTTGATGCTGAACGATCAATTGGCAAGGTGGTTATAACTTATAAGTAGTAATCAGCTTTGATTTTAACTGAGCCTCTAATTTTAATAGTTCTCTTTTGCTCTAACTAGTATTTTTACCTTGTAGGTTCTGGAAGATGCAAATGCTCTCATTTTGCACTGTGATTCAGAGAATTCAAGGAAAATGTGGCAAATTCACCTTCAAAGAGCTATATATCGAGCTTCGGTATTCTTCATTGTCCTTTTTCATTAGATTGTTTGAAAACCTGGGAGAATCTTCTTTAAGCAACTTATACCTCTTTTTAAGTAGTTCCGCAAATCTGGCGTGTTTCTATATTTTAAATGGCTTATTATCTCTCTTCATTGTATCTTAAGTTAAAATAGGTCTCCACTGTCTATTTTCTTTATTGGTCAAGGGGAATTGTAGTATATGGTAGTTGACATGTTCAATGAAGGTCATAGGCAAATAAGTTTACATAAAGATAAGTGAGTTCTTAAATGTCTGCAGGGTATAGCTCCAGTTGCTGGTCCAGATGAAAGCTTATCTGATTCGGAGGAGTCTGAATCTAGCAATCGTGATTCAGCTAATTTGTCGCAGTTAGAGAATTTGTTTTTAAGTGGGTTGCTTGACGAGTTAAAGATATGTTTAAGTTATAGTGGTTTGGTAAGTGGTTCTCTCAAATATAATATTAATTTGAATAGTGTTTTGAGTTTTCTTTGTTCTCGCTAGCCTGATCAAAGTTTCACAAAGTTGCTTCTTGCCGAGGAGAAAAAAATGTTGGAATTTCGAGCAATTGGTGGGCAGGTAGATTAAATTCTTCAATCTCTTTTTTTTTACCATTTATCACTTCATACTTTTCTGTTCCTTATTTCTGCAGATTGAGCTCTCAATCAGAAAAAATGATGTTTTCATTGGTACAGTTGTGAAAGCATTGGAAATAGAAGATATGTTTTGCCCGAGGGAGCCAGCTCAGATTTGTTATCTAGCGAGATCTTTCATCAAGGCTGCTGATAGCCCTTCACTGTTTAACATTACTAGTTCTGGTCTTGATCAAATTATTAGTGAGTTTGAAAAAAATGATGGCGACGAAGAGTTTTATGAAGCATCTGAGAATCTGAATGATTCAACTTCAAGTACAATGTCACCGACTCATGAAATGCAATCCCAAATTCTCTCCCAATCTGGGATTTACGACTTGAAAGAGCCCATTTTTATGCGTTCTGCTAGTTTACTGCCTCCGTATATTAATCATTTGGAGGAAGATCAGCTGCGTGGTGATGATACTGAGAGTTTTGTGAAATCCCAGATTATAATGCTTGACCAGAATTCACCGCTTTATTCAGATGTCGACAAACAAGTGCGTATTTCTGCTTGGCTTCTGAATTTTACGTTTATATTATGGCTCTCTAGATTGATATGGATATTTGTTTATACATACACGTTCATTCTGAAGTTGAGGTTATGCTTATATTGGTTTATGCATGTACCTAAAGTTTATTGTTATATTATTGGAATTATCGTGTATCGTCAACTTGAAATTATAGGCCTGATCACTGAGAAATTCTTTAGGTATGGTAATCGTCATGTTTGTTCTATTATTTCCATTTCATGAATCTGGCAATGATGGATTTCTTATCTGTTTGGGAACAAGTTTAAGTTGTCAATTAAAGTTGTGTACCATAGGGAGTGGAACATGTGGAGTCGAAGAAAGAGTTTATGGTATTGTAATTTTACCTAAAAGACGTTCTCTCATGAGGTGATCTAGTTTTAGGGAGTAAAGTATTCATATATCCTGCTGTCTGAAATGACCCAACATGTTTTACGTGTGTTTACAAGCTTCCCCAAATGATATACATCAAACAAAAAACTTCTGGATGTCTTGTGTAATCGAAATGTTTTGTCTCAGGTAGCTATCACTGTCTCGACATTGTCATTCTACTGTCGCAGACCTACAATACTAGCCATTATGGAATTTGTCAATGCCATAAATTTTAAGGAGGATATCCATGATGAGTTTAGTGATGATTCGCCAAGTGCTGGTGGATCTCATTCTCTGCCAAAAACTGTTGAGAGTGATGGCCTGTCATCAACGCAAGCTGTTGAGCCCATAGTCAGATCTCTGCTTGGAAAAGGGAAATCCAGAGTGATTTTTGGTCTACAGTTGGATATGTCTCGTGCTGAGATATTTCTGATGACTGAAAACGACTGTAAAATTGCTACTTTGGCCCAAGATGATTTTCTTGCTGATATTAAGGTCATCATACATGTTCTTCTGTTATTGTATAATTTATCATATTCCGCAAGGGATAACCCATTTTGTTCCAATATGACAGGTGTTTCCTTCTTCTTTTAGTATAAAGGCTTCCCTTGGCAATCTTAAAATTAGTGATGACAGCCTTCATACGAATCATATGTATTTCTGGGCTTGTGACATGAGAAATCCAGGCGGAAAATCATTTGTTGAGGTACTTTAATACCTAGTATATTATTATGTTCAGCTAAATCTCACTTTAGAAATATTCAATGTCAAGTGTACTGAAGTTGCTGAGTGGAAGGATTCTGCTCCATGTCTTGATTTTTAGTTTTATCATCATTATCGTGAATATGATTAGGAAGAAATATTAATCAATTACCATGTGATATTCTTTTAGATTTACACTATATTCTGACATACCACACATATAGACTATGCTGGATTATATACATCTAAGTTTTTGTATTCCATACGGTTCCCCTGAACATGTTTGCTATTATTTTCCGGAAAGATTTGGGATAACTAAATCTTATTGCTTGCTACAAGATCAGGGTTATTCTTTCATTATGTTTCCCCACATGAGTTATATTTATCTAAATTGCTCTGTCATACAAAGTTTTTGAATTTACTTTTTTTGTGCTTCATTTTGTTGCTGAAACTTTATGTGAACCAAAGCTCTTTCTTTTGTTTCCCACATGCTTTATATTTATATAAATTGTTATTTTAGTGTGAAACAAAGTTGTGATTGCTACATAATGTTCCATCATGATGATTTCTCTATGTTCAATGATTTTGGATCTTGAAAATGTGTAGATGGAATTTTGCTCATTTAACACTGAGGATGAAGACTATGAGGGTTTTGATTACAGTCTCATAGGCAAGTTGTCTGAGGTCCGCATCATCTATCTGAATCGCTTCCTTCAGGAGGTTGTGAATATTGCATCTCTATTTTTCATTATCATAAATTCTGTAAAACTTCTTTTTTAAAAATACAACATACCAAGGACATATGTAGGTTGTAAGTTATTTTATGGGACTTGCTCCAAGCAATTCGAAGGAAGTTCTCCAAATAAAAGATCATGTGTCAAATTCAGACAAGTGGATTACAAGAAGTGAAATCGAAGGATCACCTGCTGTGAAATTGGATTTCTTGCTAAAGAATCCAATCATTCTAATGCCTAAAAGTTCAAATAGTGTGGAGTAAGCAAAATTTTTCCCGCACGAGTTATGGTTTTGCTAAGTTGAAGCCCCTCTAAATTAAGCCAGCATTGTCATTTAATTGTTATGTGATTTTGCCTGCAGTTACTTGAAGCTTGATGTTGTTCAAATTACTGTTCAGAACACGTTTAGATGGATCGGTGGAATAAAAAATGAAATTGAGGCAGTGCATATGGAGATAATGAATATTGTGGTAAGATTCCCCCCCTTCAGTTAATTAATTGGAAGGTATTATTTTTATAAAATAAAGTAAAAAGGGAAACTTTTAACAGGCATTGGTTGTATAAATGTCAAAAATGATGTCCAATTTGCTGACATGGGTTTCTGGATTTGTTTGATGAGAATTATTAATTTTTACCTGAAATTTGTTTCTTTTGTTTTATAAATGTAAAAAGGCTATTCCATTTCTTCTTTTTATTCGTTTCATTTGATGCGATGTGACACTGAAGAGCTTTTTCCTTTGTGGTTTCATGTTGGCAAATTTTCATAAAAATTGCTTTCTATTCGCAGGTTGATGATATCAAATTAAATGTGGGCTCAGGATCTGAGCTAAGTGAAAGCATAATTCAAGATGTCAAGGGCGTATCGTTTCTGATGCAGAGGTCTCTTCGCGACCTCTGCCATAATTTCCCTGACATTGAAGTTGATATAATGGTATGCTTAAAAACTTGAGTCTTCAAGATTCTCTAGCAGGGCTTAGAGTCTTAGGCACTTCATTTGGTCGTTTGATTTAGTGTTTCCTCCTGCTATATATTCTCAGAGTAAACCCACCACTCTTTCCTTTTGAACCTCAGTAAAGATATTTCCCTGATGGTTCTGACAAATGAATGATTTTTTTCCAGGTTGATGGCCTGAAGGCAGCTCTATCCAATGCAGAGTATGAAATAATAATTGATTGTGCCCGAGAGAATATGTCAGAGACACCAAATTTGATGCCGTTGTTGAAAGATGAATCTTCAGCCCTATTGTTTGATGTGGTAGGGCGCATCAGTAAACGAGATGTAGCTTTTGCGGAATCCAATTCTGAAGCTAGCAAAATATGGATTTCAATCAAGTTCTCTGTACGCGTTGATATGCTTGAACTTCGCCTTTATTATGGCACTTCAAGGGATGTTTCTCTTGCCTCACTTCAGGTTTGCCAACTATCCTAAACAGAGTAGTCATGGAATATTTCTGAGAGCGTGCCTTAATCTGTAATGAATGCTGTAGGCTTATTTGATGGGTTTTCCTTCTTTTCTGTTTCTTTAGAGGAAAACTAGTGAGCAGTATGATGCCAATTACCCGGTGCCAATTACCTGTAATTGCCATAAGTGCAGTATGACGCTATTTCATTTTAAATTGAAAATGTCACTCGCTAAAACCAATCCAATTTGTTGTCATATTTGCATGTTATTTGTTTATATGGAGTTATGAACTTTGGTGGTGCTGATATTGGATCCAACCACTTATTTGTGAGAGGATTTTGTTCATTAGATATGGAAGTTCTCGTTCTTATTGCTTTTTTTAATCTCTCCTGTAATTTTCTCTCCTTCATTTTCATTTTGTAAACACTGATGAGATTGCTATTGCAGATGAACGGATTGTGGTTTTCATATAAATCTAACTCAGCAGGTGAAGGCTTTCTATCTTCGACATTGAAGGATTTGATTGTAGTTGATGATCGTGAAGGTACTGAGGAGGAGCTTAGATTGGTTATTGGAAAGCTTGATTTCGATCATTTCAAGAGCGATCATTTTATTGGAAATGCTAGAATGATTGGTCCTGCAGTTTTAATTTTTGATGCAAAATATTATGAACATTCGATGGCTCTATCTTTATGCATCCAGAGGCCAAGGATGCTCGTCACACTGGATTTTTTGCTCGCTATTGCTGAATTTTTTGTTCCAGCTATTCGTGCAGAGCCATTGTATGATGAGAATGCCAACTCTTCCCATTTTCTTGATCCGACCATACTTGATCAATCAATTTTTTTTCAACCCTCACCGGAATATTCAATTTCACCTCAAAAACCACTGGTTGCCGATGATGAAAGATATGAACATTTTATATACGATGGAAGAGGTGGGATTTTGTATCTGAAAGATAGGCATGGTGCAGTTCTCTCTTGTCCAAGTATGGAAGCTCTAATTTATATTGGGAATGGGAAAAAATTACAATTCAGAAATGTTACAGTGAAGGTAACCTCTATTGAAATTTGAATCTATTTTCTAATTTCTATAGTGATTTTTTTTTTTTTTTTACACCTATTTTATTCCTTCAGGGTGGGCAGCACATGGACTCGAGCATTTTATTGGGGATAAACAGTAGTTATTTCGTTAATGTGGATGATAGTGTCATTTTGGACAGTGAAAATGAAAGCCCTGATGTCCAGTCTTCAGGAAGAAATATTGGCATGGCTTCACAACCGGCTGCTCCCAGCATGTCTACAGAGATGATCTTTGAATTGCAGGTAGAGCATTTTTTTATATAAATATTTTCCAGTTTGTGTTTGGCATCTGGAATTCACTCTGCATTGTATCTGACATTTAATTTTTGTGTATTTGGTTGTGTTATAGTTTTTTTTTTTATTTCTACCAATATGTTTTTGATATAATGACTCCAATTTTAAACTACTTTAAATGTGCTATTTGAAAATTAAAGATCTGCAGTGACGAGTACTTTTTTCCTATTCATATGTCCAATCGTCTCTCAAAGATTTTTTTTTTTTTCTTTTTCTCAACAATCTTATTTTTTTGTTTATCAATTTTCTAAGTGATTCAGATGGAGTCTGTCACTTGCTTATGCTGGAATTAATGAAAATCCTTCTGATTGCTACATGAGTTCTTATTGCAGGCTATTGGTCCTGAGCTTACGTTTTATAACAAATCAAGAAATGTTGGACAGCTTCTCTCTAACAAGTTGTTACATGCACACATGGATGCATTTTGCAGGTGATATTCCAGTCTTAAGTTATTTTCACAATTTTGAGTTTATTTGTTCCGAAGCACAGTACAATGAATGTGGCATTAATGGGTTGGGACTGATATATGAATTGTTGGATATTGCTGGAAAATTTGCTAGCCGCTAAAGGTGGTTAGTATATGAATTTATCGTCAGGTCATTTTTTATGCATTTGCAGGCTTGTTTTGAATGGCGGTACTATTGAAATGCGTGCTGAAATTCACGATCTAACAATGGAGAGCAATGGCATGAAAATATTGGAGCCATTCGATGTTGGAGTGGAATTTTCTAATACTTTGACGAAGACAGTTATACACTTGAAAGTTACGGACATATTTATGAATTTCTCATTCAGCATCTTGAGATTATTTTTGGATGTTGAAGATGATATACTGTCATTTTTGAGTGCAAGATCAAAGAAACCGACTGTTCTCTGCTCTGAGTTTGACCAGATTGGGAAAATTAGAAGTTAGTTATGATAAATGATGTGCAGTATATTATTTCAAATTTTTACTATGTAGTTTAATGTATTATATCTGAACACTGCTGATTTTTTATATAGGTCAAAGCGGCCATGTATATGCATTTTGGAGACCTCGTGCCCCTACTGGTTTTGCTGTGCTTGGTGACTATCTGACACCAATGTCAGTATATGTTTTAGTTCTCCATGCTTTTGAATACTTTATTTTTTCTGAGCCTGTTCGCATTATTTTTCTCTTTTCCAGTGACAAAGCACCAACAAAAGGAGTAATTGCTGTAAATACAAGGCTTCTTAGAGTCAAGAGACCAAAATCTTTCACTTTGGTTTGGCCCACTTTCTCAAAGAATGCTTTCCGTGCTGAAACTCCTACTGATTTTACAAAAGATAGCTCAATAGAGAATCCAGTATGCTCAATTTGGTTCCCTGAATCCCCAGATGGCTATTTGGCCTTAGGTTGTGTGGCTTCTTCTGGAATGGCACCGCCTCCAGTTTCATCTGTCTTTTGCATCTTGGCATCCTTAGTTTCTCCATGTGGTCTGAGAGATTGTATCAGTATGGGCTTTAGTTCCGGGTATGAAATCTTTACCTTCTTTGCCTTTTTCTCAAATCACACACGAAGTGACTATAAGTACACACATATTTCCAAATCTTATGTAAGAGATGTATGAGATGATATGGTCAACGACTTGGTTCATGATACCTCAATGTGTTATCTTTGGCCTTAATGTACTCATTGGTTTTAACTTTCTTGCTTTTGTTCAACAGAAGTTCCAACTTGGCATTTTGGCGTGTGGATAATGCTATTGGATCTTTTCTCCCTTCAGAGTCTGAAACATTGAATTTGACCGAGAGAGCATTTGAGTTGAGACATTTTTATCTTGATTTTTGGTGTTATTCTCCTGAGAACCTACAAAGCTTGAACATTACAACAGCTTCTGTTGGCAATGACACTATACAATCTGAGAGGTCATCATTAGTTAATTCTAGACGAAGGTTTGAAGCAGTTGCCACATTTAGGTTGATATGGTGGAATCAAGGCTCTGGATCTCGAAAGAAGATATCGATATGGCGTCCTGTTGTCCCTGAAGGAATGGTTTACTTCGGTGATATTGCTGTCCAAGGGTGTGTAATGCGTTTCTTGAACAGTGTTAATAGCAGGCATTTGCTTGTTTATAACCACTGGCTCTTTCATCTAGCTATTTTTTTTTTCACTAATTTGTGGACATTGTTACAGGTATGAACCACCAAACACTTGTGTTGTTCTTCAAGATTCAGAAGACTATGATCTGTATAAAGGTCCTTCAAATTATCTACTTGTTTCTTCCATGAAAAAGCAAAGAAGAATGGAAAGTGTTTCATTTTGGATGCCTGAGGCTCCTCCGGGATTTGTTACTTTAGGATGTATTGCTTGCAAAGGCACTCCTAATCAATCTGATTTACTGTCTTTAAGATGCATCCGCTCTGATATGGTTTCGATGGATGAATTTTCTGATGGAAGTGTGTGGGATTCATCTGAATTAATGTTCAGTCGTGAACAGTTTTCTATATGGACGGTTTCTAATGAACTGGGGACCTTCATTGCCTGGAAGGGTTTGAAAAAACCTCCCAGAAGGCTTGCTTTGGCACTTGCTGGTCCTGATTTACCTAGTGCTTCAGATAGTACTGTGATTGATGCAGAAATTGGGACTTTCTCCGTGGCACTTTTTGATGACTTTGGTGGATTGGTAATTTCTTGTGCCTCATTCATTTATCAAGTTCTGTTGGAAATATCTTTCAATTTCTACTTTCCGTATTTTAAATGCACTATTGGAGCTGGTATAATGCAAGAGCCCATTGAACTGATGAGTGGTTATGAATAAACCAGACATTTTAAGTTTTAACACTTTGGTTAAATAAATGTAATCTGCTCCCGTAAATTGGTTGCTTTCAAGCTCATTTATTAATGTTATGATATTGGTTTCGCGTTCACATGCTTAGATACACTATATCTCAATGTTATTCTCATGCTTATTTGATGTTAAATTTGCTTTTCAGTCACGGTTGAAATGATGTGTCCCCTTATGTGAGATTTTTCTTTTTGTGCAAGAGAAAGTCTAACATGTTTGTTCTCCTTCTCTAGATGATCCCTTTGTGTAATTTATCTTTGAGTGATATTGGGTTCAGCTTACACGGAGTACCAGATTGTTTGCATTCCAGTGTGAACTTCTCTTTGGCCTTGAGGTCCTACAATGATAAGTATGATGTGTGGGAGCCTCTTATTGAACCAATTGATGGGTCATTACGGTATGTGACCAAAATTTTCATGTAGTTGGCGACTATACAATTCTTAGGCTAGCTTTAGTTGATATGCTTGTCTTCCAGCTCTGAACAATTGATTAGCATGCCCAAACGTTGTTTGTGGAATCTGTTTTTCTTATACATTGCAGTTTTAATGTGCATGCCCATCGTAATGATGTTAAGCTTACAAACCAAAAAGAAATGGTTTAAGAATCTTCTTTTTCTCACTGCTGTATCATTCTTTGTTTATTGTTTATTTCCACCCACTAATTTTGTGAGTATTTTTCTTATATGAAGGTATCAGTATAATCCTAATGGTCATAGCACAGCTTCTCAGATACGAATCACTTCTACAAACGATCTGAACTTGAATGTTTCTATCTCCAACGTCAATATGGTTTTACATGCCTATGGAAGCTGGAGTAATATCAGCTATACTCCTGTATATTTTCTATCTTCTGAATATGTTCTACCTCATCTGCTTGATTCCTTCTAGTTTGCAATTGTTCTCATCTGTTCAATGAATTGTTGTCTAATAGGTATCATACCCTAAAGCTACTGGTGATAGCAGATCCATGATTGATGTTCACCAGAAAAGAAATTATTATATTGTCCCACAAAATAAGCTTGGTATGGACATATTTATCAGGACCTTCAACGAATTGGAACTTTCACAAGTTATAAAAATGCCTGCTGGAGATAAAAAGGCTTTAGAAGTTCCCATCCTGAGGAATACACTTGATTCTCATCTGAAAGGAAATATTCATAAACAACAGCGGATTATGATGACAGTCATTGTAGCTGAAGCTGAGGTATTTTTTTTTCTTCTTTGTTCAGCCACACTTAATTAAATTTTTTAATGGCCCTCATCATTAGGAATAGGGTTGCAAGGGTCCAAAAATTTAAATTGTTACATGATTTATGAATGAATTTTTTAGTGATTAAGGAATGAATCAAGCTTTTTTCTCATTTTGTTGAGAAAAATGAAACAATAAATAATTTTTTCTTTGTATTAGATTAATACTATGTGTTTTATGAGCCGTTAATCAAAGCTTATGCACATCAAAAAAAAAAAAAAATCAAAGCTTATGGGACTTTACTGATTTATTTTGAAATTTTCTGTTTCTGTTAATTCCTGGCTGTGAACATTTTTTGTTACATTGTACGAGTTTTTAGTTCAGTGTATAAAAATTTAATAGCATTGAGCTGTAAGTTAGTACCAATATTATGATATCGGCAGCTAATTATCAAAATTATGAACATATAATCCTCTTACATTTGATTTTAGAATGTGTGCTTAATTATTTGTTATAATTATTGATTTTTTAGCAGCAATATCTTCTTTCTGAGTGTTACAAATCTTGATTCGGTAAATCTGACTTTGCAGCTCCAGAAGAAAGAGGGCTTGTCCTCTTGCCAGTATAGCATTGGACTCCACATTTTAGAAGATGATCATCACCCTGCTCGATCCCAAATAAGCCAACAAAGGGCTCGGACAAGTGGAGTGGGATCTGCTGGCAGTGATCCTACAAAAATTGAATCGGTGAAGTGGAATGAAGTGTTTTTCTTCCGAGTTAATTCAATGGTTAGTACATGGATCAATTTGCAATTAGGGCTGCAAACGAGCCGAGCCGAGCCGAGCTTTGGCTAAAAATCCAAGCTCGAGCTCGAGCTCGTTTGCTAGGGATGGAGCTCGAAAAAGCTCGCGAGCCAGCTCGAACTCGAAGCAGCCCTATTTGCAATTAGATTTATATTTCTTTGATGATTTTATCTTTATTTTTAGGGCCGCAAACTTTTTTCATCAAAAGTATGAGTTTGTTTAGAGCCTATGGTAGGAAGCGGCAACCTTGAATTAATCATTTTGTCAACAGTACATGCTATTGACAAGTCATAAATCATCAATTTCAAAAAAAATAAATGAATAAATTATAAATCACGTCAGGAAGAAACTATCACTAGTACTTAAATGATAGCAACCTGATGCTCCCTTCCCAACTCATGCATTTAAACCACCCGACTAAAACCTCTTGTTGACTTTAACGCTGATGGATTCTCTGTCTGCATTTTAGTCCAGTTAACATTTTGCTACGTCCACTTTCTGAAAATACTTTCATCTGCAGCATAACTCTGCTGACCAACAGCTACTCTCCATGATTTTCACCACATGTGATGCTCATCAACCTGTGGCTTTTAATTAATTTATATATATGAAGTAGGCTAAAGTGTCTCTTTGGGATAACCACCATGTTGTATCTCATAACTCTGTCAAACCTTCATATCTGTTCCTCCTTCTATTATTAAATCTCTGTATCTCACCAACTGTCCTTTTATTCACTATGTCCTTTGATTTCCAAAAATAGCTTAAGAAACTTTTTTGGCTTGTCAATTTCCTTATCATTAGTTGTTTATTGTCCTTATTTATTAAGCTATGAAATTGATTCGATATTTCTGGTGTTAGGATGGATGTGTAGTGGAATTCACTCTGAATGACAGTGTGAGAGGTAATTACTATCTCTGGATTTTAGCGTCTGGATTCAATACCCTAAACAACACACTTTAACAGATATTTTCCCTATTTGTTGACTTATTCAATGTTGTAGGTGAACCTGTCGGCTACTGTGCCTCTTCATTGGAACATCTGGTAGCTTCTGAAGAGGACTCTAGTAGTCAGAAAATTATTTCTAAATTTAAGTGGCTGGAGTTGACATCCAAAGAATCTGTGGTAAATCTCTTTCTTGTGCCTTGAGTTTCATTTGAGTGTTAATAATCTAAAAGTAAACTCAGAATATGTTTGGAGAAACGTTAAATCAAAGTTCTATATATATGCACACTAAGGTTATATTTTAACCTTAACTTATAGTTTTATGCCTTGAGATGCTAACTCCGGGCAACTAATCTTATAGTGGTTTATTTGTTGTTTATAGTGCAGTCTTGAATTCAAAATTCTATTTTTCTAATCGTTCCAACTCTTCCACCATAAAATTTTCACTTTTATTAATTATTCCTGTTTTATTTAGCTAATTTGTGAAAGTATTGAAAATTTTATTTATCATCTTTAACCTTGTACATTTGTGATTTAAATGCAGGAAAACAGCTATCATGTGGGAATTGGTAAAATCAAATGTGCTGTGCTCATACAACCTGGAGTTATTTCTGGAACCACTGCTAAATCAGTTAATAGGCAGAAGAATACTAGTTTGATTCAGATCAGCCCAAACCAACAGGGACCATGGACCACGTTAAGATTAAACTACGGTGCCCCTGCTGCCTGCTGGCAAATCGGCAACGATGTTATTGCAAGTGAACTGACAGTTATAGATGGGAATAGATACGTCAATATCAGATCACTAGCATCTGTTAGTAATAGCACTGACTACGCTATAGACTTATGTCTCAAACGCAAGGATTCAGATGATGATGTACAGGAATTACTTGCTAAGAGCAGGGAAGCTCCAGATGATAAAGATGAATTTGCCACAGATGAGCTATTTGAATCTGAAGTATTTGATACAGTTGTCGGCTGGGTCGCGATTGCGAACTTCAAAACTGTAAGTTGTTGGGTTCATTTTGCAACCGCATTTTTCTCTATTTCATGTAGATTTATTTGCTGCTAAGATGGAACAAGATATGTCTCTAGTCATGCCGTATCTACTTACAGCCATATGGCTTGATTTCATTGTTCTTTTTACTTTCAGGTGTCATCTGAATTCGACTTAAATCTTGGTTGGACATGGATTGATGAATGGCATGTCGATAAGCCGTCTGTCGATGGAGCTGATGGTTGGATTTATGCTGAGGATTTTAAAAGTCTGAAGTGGCCTCAATCATACAATCCGCTAATTAATGGGCGTGCTCGGCAAAGGCGATGGATAAGAAACAGAAAAAGAGTAGCTGATCATAGTGAATTTCAAGTAATCATTAGAGCCTTAAAACCTGGTGAAAGTGTACCTCTTCCTTTGCCTTGCCTGTCACAGTCCTCGTATGTGTTGTATTTAAGACCTTCAGATTCGGAAGCTACTAATCGATATGCCTGGAGTACCGTAGTGAATGTGTCTGCTCAATCTCAAGATGCGGAGGCGTCTAGAGATGTTTTAGAAGTTTGTGTGTCAGCTCTGAGAGAATGTGAGAATCTTTTATACTGCTCTGAAAGTGGGAGCTCATCTAATATTTCCCAAGGTTTATGGTTTTGTTTGGACATACAAGGAACTGAAATTTCCAAAGACGCTCAGTCTAATCCAATCCAAGATTGGACGATTTCAGTCAAGCCTCCCGTAACAATCGCCAATTATCTTCCTTTTACAGCTGAAATTTCTATTCTTGAGACTCAGAACAATGGTCATTTTCGTTGCTGTTACAGAGGGTTATTTGGTCCTGGAGAGAGTGTTAGGATGTATACTGCAGACATTAGAAATCCTCTGTACCTCTCCCTGCTTCCTCAAGGAGGATGGTTGGCGTTAAATGTTAGTGACAATGTTCAATTTTTTTTTTTTTTTTTTTTTTTT
>KE526842.1:0-23487 GCA_000441915.1 Genlisea aurea | reverse complement strand
TAATACTCAAACAAAGTTTATATTTAAACCTACTTTAAATAATACCAAACCTCGCTAGGAACGAACCAAACGGACCCTTAGGGTCTAAGCTCTATCTTCTTAGGGGTATACGATATATGTTTTATGGTATTAAGGTTTAAGATATTAAATTATTAGGATTTCGGACATTAGAGTTAGAGATGAAAGATAGGCAGCGCCATAGGATGTTACCCTAGGGGCTTGTGGCCTCTTGCTCATTTTAGGGCTCGTTCGGGCTTAGTCCCGATTCTAGCGGACCTACACAGTAGTGGCCCTAGCCCTATATTGCACTGGGCCGGTGGCTTGGCCCTAGCCTTTCGGCCTAGAACTATTTGATTTTTGTTGTTCAAAAAAAAAAAAGATATAAAATTAAATTATTAACAATTTCAAAGTCACTAAATCATATACTATATTATTTAAAATCTAATGATATGGAGTCGAGCTCGACTCCGATATCGAGAAGAAACATGCAAAAATCGAAATGAAAAGGGGTATAAATTTCAATAAACCCTGCAAAAAAACATGCTACTGAAAATAGTTCGAGCTCAACTCAAGTCGCAGAAATCGCGAAAAGTCGCAGAAATCGCGAAAAGTCGAAGAAATCGCAATCAGTAGTTGAAATCGCAAAAATTCACGAAAATCACGATCAGTTGTTGAAATCGCGAAAAGTCGCAAAAAATCGTGACAAATCGCAGAAATCGCGAAAATTCGTAAAATCCCGAAAAGACGCAAAAAGTGCGAAAAGTCGCTGAAATCGCAAAAAGTTACAAAAATTGCAGCCTAGTCGCAGAAATCACAAAATTTCACGAAAATCACGATCAGTCGCAGAAATCGCAAAGTGTCGCATAAATTGCACTTATTCGCAAAAATCGCAAAAAATCTCGAAAATCGCGACCAGTAGCCGAAATCCCGACCAGTCGGTGAAATCACAAAAAGTCGCAAAATCGCGACCAATCGCAGAAATTGCGAGAAGTCGCAAGAATGTTGGCCAGTCAAAAAAAAAAAAAATTGCAAAAAGTCGCACGCACACTTCTTTAGATATGCAAAATGTCACTCCAAATTGTTCATTAACAAAAACTCTCAACTCTTAAAAAGTGGTACGGTACGGTACCATGCATGGTTTTCATACTACAAACAACAATGTTTTACTTGTTTCACAGCCACTCCTTCGGATTGATGCACGCATCTAAAAGCTTCCATTCCTCGGAACCTTGTTCCGGTTCCTGCTTCGTACAAAAAAATAAAGTTCTAATAAAAGAACTAAATACCTAAATCTTAAACCCTAAATAAAACTCACGTGATCGTATTCCCATCTGGCCGTCAATGGGAGCGATACGAGAATGCTCTCGATCCTTCCGCCGGTCTTCAACCCAAATGTGGTTCCACGATCATAAACCTTCAAAATAGAAATATGAATAGTAAGCTTTCCCAGAAATCAAATTATTAAGATGTGCCTAACCAAGTTGAATTCGACGTAGCGCCCTCGACGCAGCTGCTGCCATGCCTTGTGTCTGTCAGTGAAAGGCGTGTCTTTTCTACGCTCTACGATCGGTATGTACGACGGAACAACGGAATTCGCACACTCTGCACTCAGCCAGAAAAAGAAAAAAAAAAAAAACTAATCAATCTCCATGGCCAGTAAAACAAACAATGAGGATTTTTTTATAACCTGTAGCAAAGGAAAGCAGCATCTCTTGATCATATTCATTCAGATCATCGAAAAATATTCCACCAAGGCCACGCCTCTCCCCACGATGCTGCATATATCACGAACCTCAAAATCAACCAGTTGCATCTCTAATTCTAATCGATATTGGATGTTTCAGAGTTACAAGAGTACTACAACATATACTGCACCAACAGAGGAAATGAATAAAACCTTAACTTAAAAAGTCAAAGACGGAGTTGAAACAAGGAGAAGTGGTTCGAATTGATGAAGTTCGATATACCTTTATGTAAAAATAATCATCACACCACTTCTTGAACCGAGGATAGAAATCAGGGTTGAACTTGTCGCATGCACTTTTTTGGATCTGTATAATAAATAATACATAGCTCATTCGAAAAATGTGGTGAAACTTGTGAAATAAGTTGATCTTTCGAGCTATAAAAAACACAAAAAGCTATCAGCTCTTTGCTTTTAACTCACTCGAAATAAGGTCAGGAACAAAAGAATTAACAACATATGGAAAAAAAAAACAAAATTGATGGAAAATCCGGAAGACATGCAGTTTCACAATGATAAAAAGAAGTCTGATAATTGTATGGGATTTATATCAACGAGGGGCACCGATACCGAATGAAAGTGCTTGACATCGTCCTCAAAAATATAGGCCGGAGTTAAATCAGTACCACCTCCGAACCACCACTGTCTTGGAGCCCCTGGAGCATCTGCAATGGAAATGAATACCTTTTGAGGTGGAAGCCATGAAAACGTAAACATTTCAGTTGTTCCTGACCCCATTTTTATCCTATGATGAACATGTTTTTCTGAAACTCTAACGTACCATATCTTTCTCCAAACAATACACACTAACTTGCATAGCGAAGAAAATGCAATCATATGGCGTTATCGAATCAATACTTCAGTGTTTAAACTGAATCATAGAGAAAATTTAACGATACTGAGTAAAATCTATGTGTTCAGTGTTCATCCGGAAAACATTTGAGATGGAATCAAGCAACAGAAATATATTTGCGTTCTGCATTTTAAAGGAACAGAATTCGCAATGATGGTTGGAAAGTAGGGGCTGAAATATTGAACATTACACAATACCTTTTGGAGAATCAGTCTCAAAATATCGATAGTTAAAATGCATTGTTGGGGCAAATGGATTCCTTGGATGAAGAACCTGCAGAAGAAAAAACATGGATACTTTAATTTTAAACAAATCGATGCTCAAAATGATGAATGATCATGCCTTAGTGAATCTTCAAAGGCTATAAACTTTTTTTTTTTTTTTTTTGTATAGAGAAATCGAATTCAGAAACAAAATAAATGGCCAAGGTGGAGAGCAGAATATTACAGAGCTGATGCCGGCGGCGAAGAAGGAGACAGGGCCGGGGGCGAGATTTCCGTTTCCAGTGGGGTTCGCGGCTCTATATGCGTCGGGAGGCATAATCCCGTAGACAACAGACACATTGACACCGGCTTTTTCAAACACCACGCCGTCCTGCAGGACCCTGCTGATTCCCCCGCCGCCACCGGGCCTCGACCACACATCTTCCTTGAACTTTCCGGCTCCGTCAAGAGCCTCAATCGCAGAACAGACGCTGTCCTGTGCCTCCCTAATCATTTTCTCGAATCTGGCCCTGAGTGAATTGGAGAAACTGGACGCAATCTCGTCCGACTCTCGAAGGAAGGATGTAGGTTTTACAGCTTCGGCGACTTCCTTTTCGAACATCGGAGCCTGAGAATTCGATGAAGCTCGGAGAGAATGAATCGATTTTCGAACTCCTGATGAGGCGAGTGCGTAGGTCGATAATAAACGGGGCGAACGTCCTCGGTTCGGAAGAATGAAGAACGATACCTCAATCGGAGATACTTGCGCAGCGGGAATTAGTTTCAGCATGGAGGCGTTTAGATATTGGGACGTCCGCCGCAGCACTGGAGGATGTTGTAGGTCACAGATCACAGACGATAAGAGGATGTTGTGGGTTATTTATTGGTCCTCCCTCTTGGATCAATTTTAGGTGACAAGCGTGGGTTACTGACTGACCTTGACAGCATCTAAGTAAGGTGTATGGCTGCTAGATGGCAGATGCAGTCATCAACAGGTCAGTAACCCACTCGGGCAGGCTGTCGATGTCGATATATCTCCTCTGCGGCTTGTTGACAAGTTCACGGAGTGCCTTGCGGATGAACTCATCAATGCTGCCAAAGCTTCTTCCAACAGGCAACAGCTAGCTAGCTAGCTATGATGAGATTGAGAGAATTGCATTTTGTAGATTTTAAAAATAAAAGAAGCATCTCTAACAAAACATATCAAGATTCAAAATTTCCGATAGTAACGTAACAGACACCAAAATAACAGAAGCAACCCATTACCAAAATAACAGTCCTACCTAATCCTCATCTGCCCCTGCACCAGCCGGCGGCTCTCTCTTCGGACCACCTGCTGGTTTCGCCATTATAATCTGCAACATCATAAGTTCCAAAATCTCAAACAAAACTAGGGTAGCAGCCATTACGTGTTTTCTGGCCAAAAAGCACATTAATGATAGATAGTAGGTGAAGTGGTTATACCTGGTCGACCCTTAGGACGGTACAGGCAGCATCCGCAGCATACTTCAACGCGAAGTACCTGACAAATGGCGACGATGACCCTATAAATTCAACCACGAAGAAGAAAACTTGAAGCTGCTTACTTGGTCACGTAGAGATCCCATATGCCGATACCGGATACGTCCTTGCAGATGCCCTCCTCCAAATCGATTCCCACATTCGTATTACCGGATGCATGTTCCGCGTATAGAGACGATATGGCTTCCACTGCATTGAGACCGGCATTCTCTGCTAGCGTCTTCGGTACGAGCTCAAAACTCTCGGCAAATTTCGCAATGGCATACTGATCCAATCTGGTTAGAAACGAGAGTTAGTTAAGTTAGCCTTGACACAAAGAAATGAGAATAATGATTGTCGAATACATACCCGGTTTCTTTGAAAGAAAATTCCTTTAGTCTTTTCCCCAACTCGATTTCAGTCGCGGCTGCTCCGGGTACCGTCCGGCTATCCCTGCACATTGCCTGGAGGGGAACACCAAAAGAATAACAATAACGAAAAAGACACTAAGAAGTAAACATCTTTCTTATTAGCGGGGTCTGGGAAAGAATACGAAAGGTAAGATCCACTTTTCTTTTATTCTTTCTCTTTTTTTTCGTAACTCCATCTCCATAACTTCTTTAATAGAGAGGGATGAAAATAGATGATTAAACATCTGCGGAGTCTTATTATATCTCTCTCTATTATTGAAAATAAGCAGAGATAATAATAAAGTTTACAGGGTTGCCGGTTATAACGAAATTTGCTTAACTGTAAGTAAAAAGGCATTCATGAATTCCAAGAACAAATAAAAGTACCTTGTAAGAATTCACACCATCATCGACTGCCCTTTCGAGGTCATCTAGTATGCTATCGGTACTGCCTCGTAAGACAATCGTTGACATAGTATTTCCACCAGATTCGTTTTTCACAATTGTAACCTGAAGGATAGTTTCGACATACGATATCATTAAGATTGTAAAATGGAATACATAGAGTGATGACGTACTTACTCTGGAACCCCCGATTTCTTCCACCGAAATAGAATCTGCATATCCAAGATCATCAGCATCTGGCTGACTGAGCTTTAACTGCTCAAGAAACCAAACCACCGATAAATAAAAGACCAGTAAGCAATGTTGCATATGGATCTATCTTACAAGAGCAACTGCACCAGTTGTTCGGCAAATACGTCGAAGTTCAAATTTGGAGCTTATTTTTAAAACCATAAGCCTGTAAAAGCAATATTTGAATAAGAAGAATCAATAAAAAAAAAAAAAAAGAAAGAACAAACTCCTGCAAGAAGAACTACAAAGAATAATGGCACAATGCAGTTTCAACAGAAAGAGGTTTGGACCTAATCAATAGACGAAGGACAAAAGTTCATTAAAAAAAGGCATAGTGCTGCGTACTTGTAGCGCTCACAAAAATGCAATGCCATTTCCCCAACAGCTGCTCCACTAACAATAACCTTGGCACCTGAATCTGCAACGGCTTTAATAAGCTCTTCGACCTTAGACTCTTCTGTCTTTGCATAGTTCTCAAGCTTTAAGGAAAAAAGCAGCGGGGTAAGACTTAATTCAAAATTAAAAATTAGGGAAAAAACATTGTTAACAAAAGATTCTAATTGCTTGTCAAGGAAAAAGCAGTATATGTAGTAGTTTAAAGCAACAACGCATTTACCCATACCTGCTCAGCATTGTGAATAAGAACGGTTCCTTTAGTTTCTGTAGCAGTTGTATCAACACCTCCAGAAAAAACTGCAACCTGAAAAAGCAGTTCACAACTGTGATCACTCCCATTCAATTAAAGATAGATTAAAAGCTCATTACTTTGGTCACTCACATTCAATATGGCAATCAAAGCTCTATCCAAACATAAAAGGAAACACACAATTTTCTTTTATGAGCTCAATTATGCAGTTCATTTATGCTAGACAGGTTAACTCAGTCAATGCAGAGAGGTAGCAAAAAAAAGATACCAGAACTATGGCTTTAAAACCCACCTTAACTTTTTCCACTCTCTTTATTGTCCCAAGGGCATCAACCTTAAGCACCATGCCCTGGAGTACTTTCGAGTCATGCAAACCTCCACCTATAAGCTTCGTCACTCTCACATTGTCAACATTGAAGTTTACTGGGTTCATGGGACAAACTTGAATGCAAGCCTTCACAGAAATGCAGTTGAAAGTTTAGAAAAATTGGAGAATAGATCGAAAATGCGATTAAAGATGAATAGAAAATTTTACCTCGGCAATAAGAGGACACAATATATCCTCTTGTCCAAATTGTTTACTAGCAACCGATGATCTCATCCTCAAAATCACATCCCCCTTATCTTTCACATTCATAGTTTCAGAACCTTTTTGGACCAATGACTCCAATATCTCAAGGGTCTGCAATCAAGTGTAAGATTCATACTCAGAAAAAAAAATAACCAGAAATATTAGCAATGTACATAATATATATATATATATATATGAAAAGTGGATAGCAAACCTTATTAATTGCTTTGGTATAGCCGATGATGATCTCACTTGGGTGCAAGCCCATCCTAATGAGTTCCTCAGCATTGTGAAGAAGCTCTCCAGCAAACGAAACAGTTAGATTGGCCCCGTCCCCAATTTCCTCCTGCTGTGCTTTTCCAGCCAGAACCAATATTTTAGCAGCGGGGTGCTGCACCTCCAGTTCGTTCACAATAGTGGCGGCATCATTTGTGACAAATAGCTTGTCCAAATGGTTTATGACCATCTTATTCATGCCTTGAAAGAATAGAAAAGTAACAGGAAACAAAAAATGTAACGAAAAATTTAAACCTATCGAATTCGAAGTCATTAGAAGAAAATATGTGAGATCAGAAACCATTAGGGCCAAGCGAAGTCCGAGTAATGGTCGAGAGCTGTCTGCAGGCATCGATGTTCTTCAGTACCGCCTCATCCAGACCTGAGAGATGCTTGTGTCCCTCTTTCAGCAAGGACTGCATACCGTATGCATTCATCGAAAAGCCAACCATATCGTGGCGGCAGCAGTTGTTCGACGGAGGAACGAATCGAAAATGGCAGCGGGAAGAAGAAGTGCCCTAGCCTAATACAGATTTGGTTTTTGAGTATTTTTTCGCACCTATTTTCAATTATTTATATATTATTAACGTAGGGGTTATTACACTTTATATTGTATTTATTTTTTATTTTTACAAAAAATATCTTTTTTATTTTATAATTATAATTTATACCTAATTTTATTTTTAAGTTTTATTTTGTGACAAAATATATCCAATTCCGTTTGATGACGTCATTATCCGTGTAATGACGTCATCAATTTGGATATATTTTACCAAAAAATGAAACATAATGGGGTATAAATTGCAACGAAAAACGTTAATTTTTTCGTTAGTTAACGGCGTCGGGCATAAATTGCTAATTTTTTAGTCCCTGATTTAATCCCTGAAAAAGAAAGATTAGTCCCTGATTTAATCCCTGAAAAAGAAAGATTTAGTCCCTGAATTTTGATTTAATGTCAATTTTAGTCTCTATTGTAAAATTTTAGTCATTAATTGACTATTTAACACGTAATCAACATTCACGATCAATTGATATGGTGTCTTGATCACTTGATCAATTTTTAAAGTCAAATTTCATTTTTACATGCTTAATAAATGAAATTTGACTTTAAAAATTGTTTAATTGTGGATAAAATAGTCAATTAATGATTAAAATTTTACAATATGAACTAAAATTGATATTAAATTAAAATTTATGAACTAAATATATCTTTTTAAAACTTGAGAGACCAATATTTAAAATTTATAAAAGGGAGGGACAAAAAATATATTTTTACATATTAATATATGTAAGTTTGACGTCGGAACCGCCCTAAATCCTAATTCTCCCATAAATTGCTGGCGGCCGCGTAAGTTTCCTTTTCCGGTTGAGAAAACACAGACGGAAGAATCGATCAGATGAATAATACCGATAACAATAATGCACACATCTGCAGAATGAGTTGGGAAGACGAATACGAATAGGAGGAGGAGGAAGAAGAAGCAGCGATCTGAAGGGTGAAGTTACAATTCCCCTGCGATACGTTCTGGTCCGTGACGACGGCTAGGCCCTGGAAGACGCAGCTCAATTCGTCCTGATTCTGCGTCTGGAAATACATGTTGAAGGCGTAGGAGGCGTTCCCGTTGGCGTCCAATCCGCCGCAGGAGGAACCGTAACCCAGCGCCGTGCAGTCGGAGAAGGTGCAGGCGAAATTGATGTTGGGGCCGAGTTTGCTGAGGTCCTTGGCGTCCTGCCGGAACACGCACCATTTCTTCGGGAGGTACTTCACCCCTTGCGCACCCACCAGGTACCGCTCCACCCCCTGCCCGGACAGGTCCATCGGAAACTTGGGTTGTCCATCGTACCTGAAATTAATCAATTATAAATAAACATGAACTTACACTAACACTGTGGATAGAGTGTAGACAAATAAATAAATACCTGAGAATTCCCCAGTGGCGCTCAAAGTTACCAGGCTGCACGCTCTTGGCGTCCTCATCAATAAGCCCGAACAAGTAAACTTCCACGTAACCTGGCCGCAAAGGCGTTCCCCGATTAGCGGCAAGCCTCGGCAGCAGCCCCCTGTAGAACCTCACTGCATTGTTCACGTTGGCATTCCTATCCCCGTCCGTGGGCCACCCCACCTCCCCCACCACGATCGCCATGTCCCCATACCCCAGCCCCCTCAATGCGGACACCAACGTGTCGAAGTTGGCATCGAAAACGTTGGTGTACTGGATCCCGTTGGTGTCCACCACGGGAGCGGCGGCCCCGTCGAAGAACGCGTAGTCGACCGGGAAGTTCTCGTTGGCATAGAGGCTGAGGAAGGGGTAAATGTTGACGGTGAAGGGCGCCTTGTTCTGGTTCAGGAACTGTACCATCTGTGTCATCTGGTCCAGGATGTCGGGGCGGAACCTTCCCGCCGATGGGACGGGGTTGGAGTCCGGGGAGCCGTAGACGTCAGCGTTTAAGGGGACGGTGGCCTTCACGGAGTCGCCCAGGCCGGCTTCGTTTAGGGCGTTCTGGATGTTCTGGAGAGCTGGGAATGTGGTGTGGAGAAATGAGTTGTTGTATGACGTAAGGAACGGCTCGTTGCCTACCGCCACATATCTGCACATTATATCATTGGATTGAGACGAATACACACACATCATCAAACCCACGATAATAATAATTGATTCACTCAAATGCAGCGACCTCGATCGAACCCAAGATGAACAACACACAATTAACTGCACCGCCTCAGATTTTTATTTTTATTTTTTTTTAAAGAAAAAAGTAAAACCCTAACGAAGAATCAGACGGAAGGAAAACGCGGACTCACTTGATGTTGACCCCGCCGGAGAAATTGTAGCGAGTGACATTACGCCTGACCCAGGCCTTGGCTCGATTGTAACTGCCCATGGCGGCGAGCTGGTCGTTAGGGATTGCGACCATTACCTCGATGCCGGTTCCGGCGAGAGCGTTCATGGTGGACTGATCCGCATCGAATAGCTTCACCTTGTTTATCCCGTTGTCTTTCAGGATTTGGACCACCACATTTGGCGGCAGCCTGTGAGTGGCCATGGTGCCCCAGTTCACGCCCAGGCTTTCCACATATAACGAGAATAATCCTCTGTACACTTGCACTTCCAGAAGAAGCAACCATGACAAAATGAGTGAGCAGATCGAAGGACGCCCAAACCTTGGTGGCATAACTTCCACTTTTCGGCCAAACTCAAAAAAGGTGGAAATCCAAAATAGAGCATCAATCAATCATATCTGAAAATAAAAATAGAAAACGTATCTCCATTTATTCTACGGGCCGAGTCGGGCCCAATAAATGCTTTTGGTTTGCACTGCTAATGCATGTTCTTTATTATCTTTATCTAGCAGGTAGCAGGCAGGCAGGCATAATAAAATAGAGGCTAGAGGCCACAGCTGGCTTGATTCAAATTTATGAACAATAATACCAATTATTGCTCCTTCAAATAATAGCAATCAAAGAAACATGTTTTATACCAAGTTTTTGGAAGCAGAAATTTGTTCATCAACAGCAGTCAGCAAATGTCAGTCCACAACAAGTGAGTAGTAGTAGTACGTAGTACCTGTTTATCGCCTGCCTCGTCATTGACAAGATTGGTCTCACCGGAAAACAGCCATAAAACGCACACCACCGCCCTACACCGTTCCACAGCATAGTATTAGTATTAGTATTAGTGTTAGTATTAGAGCGGATATATCATATCAGGTGGTACGGTACCAAACACGATATTTTGTTACCCTCCATAGAGAAAAGCATTTATACTCACATAATTTAGCACCAACAGGACTGACTCACTCCATTCATATGCTCTGCAACTGAGAGAAGGAGATCCGAATGATGGAGCCGCCGAGTGACGAAGCGTGTTTGCATACGAGAGCTTCTGTAGCTTCTTCTTCGTTCTCGAACAGGACGAGTGCCTGTTTCTTACCATTCATTTCGAATAGCTTGGCGTTAACGACCCTCCCGTGCTCCTCCAGGTGAATCACTACCTCATCTTCAGTCACGTCCATGGGGAGAGTCGAGACGTGAACCATCCTGGTGGGGGAACAGCAGTACCGATAAATCTTCGATGCATTTCTGTGAAAACGGTTGAGGGTCGAGTTCGAGTACTCGTGGGTGTCAGGCCCGGATGTTATACTCGCGTGCTTCGAAAAGTTCACCTCCAGACACTTTCCGAAAAGCATGGCACCCTATGGAATCACAATCAACAACACATGATGATTCAGAATGCTAAAAAGGCTGCAACACCAATAAAATATGATTCTCAATAATACCTTCAAGAAATGAACAGCTAACTCAGCTTGAAGACCATCACTCATCTGGACCAATGCGTGGTCCGGCTTGTTTCGGAGAAATTTGATTCTCACAATGTTTCCGTACAAAGAGAACAGATTAAAAAGTTTGTCCCCGTCGATTTCCTGCAACCCAAGGCGTAAAAAATCATTCATAGAATAAGAAGGGCTGGGAGAGAGAAAAAAAAAATAGAGCACAACTTACGTCGGGATTCAGATTTGATACAATGATCGTGCACCTATCGTTTAAACCAGTTATACCGGCAGGCAGAGAGCCGCCAAAGGCAGCAGCAACGGCTGCAGCATTGCCCATCTGACAAAAAGGCATACAAACAGATATAAGCGCAAAGCTCGTTTAGCCATTTGACAAATTACATCGTTTCGAGACCTCCAGTATCAGCAAATGCAAACATAAAAAAGGATGGCAATAGCTAATTGAATGGACCATCACTATCTATAACAGCGCTATTCACATACGAACTAATCCGAAACAAAACCTAGAAATAAACTCATCAGACACCTCATATTAGCACATGAAACATATCTCTAGAATTCGAAAAAGAGACCTCCTTCCCGCCCAAAAAAAAGGAGGGGGAAACGTACGCACCTGTGGGAATCCGCCTGAATCGAATAGATACAAAGTGAGGAGATTCCAGGGGAGTGAGAGATCAGAAAGATGCAGTAGAAGAGCAAAAAAGAGTAAACATGTTTGGTATATCAGAAGATAATTACTCAAAGTTGGTACCTGTCTGGGAATAACCATGCACATCATCGCTATACGACTGCAAAAAACAAAGGATCAGGCGGCAGTTACATACAATATGACGCACTGGTTAAACGATATTCTCGTGAACAATGGTCATTTACCTGAGAAGACTTTCCCTTATGTTCTGAGGGCAAAGACGGGTTTGTAAAATCCCTGTGCCAAGAAAAGAACAGTATGAAGTCAACAAAAATTTAGTACAAAATGAGACAAATATCAATTCATACTCTCCACCTTACCTTGAGCGCTCGTTATTGCAGTTCACTTGCAATTCGTCAAGGCTGGAAAAATACAAGTAAAGATGAAGAAAACAAATAAAAATCAGGGTAGCAACTGATTCATCTTCAGATGCAACGATGTAACAGTAAAAAGAGAAACTCATCTCACTTTGAGAACTGAATATCGAGCTGACAGCAACCATCATATATGTTTCTCCGCTACAAATTACTTAAGAGTTAGAATTCAATCACGCAATCGACAAAAAACTACCTAATTCTTTCATATAAGAAGCTTACGTGTAGAGCATCTCTCGCAGAGACAGCACTCTCGTGGTATTGATATTGTATAAGAGCTTGGAAACCTAAAAATGGCAGCATTCAATTTTTTATTAAGGATCCAAATGAACTGAACCAAGATTTTCAAGACCACAGGTCAAATATGATAATCGATCATAGAAAGAAATATATATATATATATATATATATATTATGGAAAGAAATTGTGCAGCCAGTTACTACAGACTAACTTCATTAATTTCCACCGGAAGCGCAAGTACTGCAAGTGAAACATAACAGATGTTTTCGGTAATGGATGCATAATAAATCAGATTCATCAAATGTCAGTCCATAATAAATATAAGAAATAGATGGGAAGATTCTAAAATGCTGACCAGCAGACTTCTGAAACGTGACGATCTTCTCTACGAATCCATGGGGAGAAAAAACTTGATGCAGCACTTCAACAGTTATAGGGTATAGCATGTGATGTATCGTAACTAACAGAATTCGATTAGGCTGCACATCCAGGGAGACCAAACGGCAGGACCAGGACAGTGACGGAATACAGAGAAGATCGACCCCGAGAGCAGACCAGCAAAAAGGCAGCCAATCAAAGAGAAGGAAGTGAATAGAGAAGAAAGAAAGAAAGAAAGAAAGAAAGAAAGAAATAGAGATCCAGCAGAGCAACCAAGAAGCTTCATAATCAGAAGAAATCAGTAATCCTAAAGTCACTCAATTTGACTGCTAAATTGAATATAATGATCACCTCATCTACTCGTGCCTGGGATGCTTGATCCATTACCATGAGTTCTTGGTGCGATGAAAATTGGACATAAACATTCCTTCCCCTGGAAGGATTAAATTCGCCAGCAGATGATGTTGAGAAGAACTCCAAAACCATGAAAATAGAATCTGTAAGGTAGGTACCTTATGATAGGCTGGACATTAGCATAATATTGCATAGCATTTACTGCTGAAGGAATATCTTGCATTTGGAGCAAAGCCTGAAATTTTTACATGAATGCAGCTATTATAGTCAAAATTATACAACCCCACATTTGTGAGAAACAGACCTGATTCTTTGCTCGAAGCATCATGAGCTTGGAGACGACTCCAAATGGTTGGAACAGCTGGATCAAGTCACTCTGGAAAATTATTTAAATATCAGACATGGGTACTAGATAAGATCACAAAGACCTTCAGAAAAAAAAAAATGCTCATGCATGCTATAAAAAATAGATAACGGTTGCAAGACTTACAGGAGCCCTTTTCATTTCTTAAATTCTCGCATTAATGAAGTACACAAAATCGATGGCTGATTTAGAGTGCCAACATAGATTATTCGACTCTGTGGTCGACTGATATGAAAAACTATTGCACAACGCACATCAAAATCACCGGCAGGATAGATATCACAGTATGAAGCCATTTATTTACCTCTATAATTTCATGACCAACATTTCGCAGGTGAATAACTTTGGAAGGCTCGGCCATTATCAGTCACACTGAAAACAAAAGAAGCCATGGCAATTCAATTCCAAGAAATATATATGTATATATATTTCAGCACAATAATTCATGGGGTCAAACACAATGATTCAGCAATAAAATATGGAGAAGTGCCCAAAGGCAATATTTTCTGAAGTCAGAAGACATTTGGAAAACCAGATTTTAGAAAAACTTCCAAGCGCATGATAGGAACCATAGGAGCACATGAAATTGTAATAAACTATAATATATCGAAAAGATAAGCACGCGATTGGAACTATCCCAAAAGAAATCCCAGTGTGAAATTACAGACCGCTTTTTCATTCTTCTGTAATCGTAAAACAGGAAATTATTCGACAAAAACAAAAAAAACAAAAAAAATCTACCAGCAGCGAATTGAACAATTGATGGACCTTGAAACTCAGATGGGAGAGGAGACCGAAATTCGATCGGGAAGAAGCATGTAATGACGGTGATGTGATTTTTGGCGCAGGATTAGGTTTTCCTCCACACTCAAGTCTATATCGGTGAACTGGCCCAAGTATCCATCCAATGAGTCAACGCAGTAACTTTTAAACCAATTTATTTTAGATTTTAATTGATTTTATTAAACCACTTTTCCATTACACATCCAAGTATGTATTCTAAACCAAATACATCCAAGCTATCTACAACAAGAAAAACATCTTGTTTCGTGAACGTTACCCAAAAATGTCATGAGCCGATAAGCCCTCTGCAGCGTCCGTAGTAAATTATGGCCATAAAGAAGAAAATGCTGAGAGCTCCCGTTGTTATAAGCACCTGAAAACAACAACCATCATCTATTTCTACCTGTACTGAACTAACTGTACGGACATGGATGGGAGAAGGGTTGGTTGTCACGTCACCTACCCATTTAAACATGCCCCCGTAGCCGTTGTTCCATGTGTAGGGGATGTTGACTCCGAAGATTCCGGTCACCAGCGAAAAGAATGCCAGACAGAGATTCGCCGAGTTCAGAAACAACTCCAGCTGGATCAACTGGTTTCGACGATTCTCCAGCTGGATGTTGATGTACCCTTCCGTGCTGTCGATGTACTCCCGAAGCTGCACCAATTCAATTCAATTATTAGTTATTACTCTTCAACGTAAAAACTCAACCGCAATGCAATTCAATACCATGGATAATTTATTCAAAGTGCCATCCATTTGCATGAAGTAGGCCTGCCATGGAAACAAACGCATCCATCCCATCAAACACTTCAAACACTAAGCACTTGCCCCCGGCATTACCTCGACCAGCATTTCGAGTTCCTCGACCTCGTTTTCGTACAGTCCGACGCTTGCCCTGCCCGCCTTTGACGCTCTGGAAACTACAGATTGTGGCGGGGAACCTGCTGCCACGACCTCAGGCTTCCTGGACAGGTAAAGATCGGCCAAATCGTTGTCATCGTCCAGAAGTTGCTCCAGCTCGTCTCGCAGCTGCATCGACCACAGAATAACAATCAATCAATCGCACTTGTAGGTTGTTAGTGCTAGGGGGCGCATATGCATAAATTACACAACGTCATAAATTAGGCGTTGATATACCGGACATATCAACATCTTTTATCAGTGCGCGTACCTTTTGCACCCGAGCAGTCAGCCTCGTCATCTGGCTCTTCAACTTCCGCACACGATCTAAATTGCGGCTGGAAACCTGATACCAGAGAACAACGAAAATGAAAGTCAATCAAAGTTGGAACTCTCATGTAGTTTTATTGTACCACTCCAAAGTTTCAAAACAGTGCCATCACACATCATGTAGTTTGATTGTAGTCATTTTAATCCTTATGTTACGCTTCATGAAAAACTGAAACCAACCCAATCTACTCGAAACAAACTAGTACCGAAACCAACCCAAACCGAGTGGAACCAACAAAGAACCGGGGGTCAAGTGAAATTCGTTTGAGAGGATAACTTTTACCACCTAGACACCAAAATGTAGTGTAGTTGTAGGTTACGAAAACTCACCTTCGACGTAAGCATATCCAAGGCAGGGTAAACGGCAGCTTCCAATTCCGTGGTACGTGCAAGAAGGAAGGCGCAAATGGCTTCGAGTGCAACCTCAAGCGCACGGAACTCAAAAGGGAAATCTGAAAAAACCAACAAGTCCCAGCCTTTGATCTGCATATCAAATCCATGTAGTGTGTATAGGGTGGTTGCCAGTGACTAACTAAAATACCTACCTTTCCCTGTTTCCGTATCAGGCTCAGGGGTCGTCTGTGCTTCTGAGTCCCAACTGTTTCCCAATCGCCTCCGCAGGTCCTTCACTACAGGCAGCACATCCTCATCCGATGGATCGCGTATCAAGACCTCCCGGGGTGTGATGATCGCCTTGATATGCTGCAACATAAGGAAGGGTTTAGCCATCAGAAACATGCCAAAAGGTTCCAAAATGTGTACAACTGCACTGATCCTACAAACAAACAGCAATACTTCGACAAAGTTGGTGACACATATACCTCCAAGTTGACAACGATTGCCTTCTTGCGACCAAGGATGGCTGAGGGATACGACAATTGTGGGTCGAGAATTCGAAGATCCCGTGCGTGTATCTGGACTCGGTGCATGATTGCGTATTTATCCACATCCAGAGTCACTTCTTGCCCCGAGGAGTCCATCAGAATCCAGCTTCCTTCCCTTTTCTTCAATGGACTCGTCGGATCCATCGGTACAACACTCCCCGTCTTCATCCTTGATGGTCAGGAAAGATCAGAGAAAAATACCCAAACAACAACAATTCAAGAAGTTTTGCCAATGTAATAATTAAATTCTAAGCCCCAGCTCCGCATGCAAGACTGCATCAGATGATGATTGCAGATTACAGATTTTGTCAACCATGCTTTTTGACAAAGGCAATATATCCATATGATATAGCAGGGATTATTATAATGAAAAGCTTTTCACTCTTGACATCATATCAAAGGGCTCTATCCTAGCCTACAACCACGTAGACTTGCTGTTTTTTTCTTCAACCACTTCTTTTTACTAGGGGTGATGAGCGTATCCAACATTGTTAGTTCACATGGTTAATAATCTGATGCTGTTTCCTCTGCAAGCGGGGAAGCTCGTGGGCGAAAAACAAGATAGAGGGCCGGCCCTAAGAACGGGATCAATGACACAGGGAGGAGCCAAAGACCAGCCTTGTTACTCCTGCACCAAATCATCACATCATAACAACAGAAACACACATCAATAATACTTTTTCGAATTATCCTTACCACTTTCGGGAAGTCATGTCGTTATAAACCCAGAACGGAGCGAATGCCGAAAACAGAATGAAATCAATACTCATGATATGTACCTACAACATAAAGGATATGGGTCAGCACAGTCATAGAACCATAGAACAAGGCCATCCGATATTCTGTTTGAAACTTGTACGCAAGCAATCATCCCCATCACATCGCAAGATAGATACTCACAAATTTGCTTCCTTGGAAGTATTTGCCAAACTCCATCCATGCTTCAGATCCAGAAGAAAAACCATAAATCAAGATAGCTAGCCCAGTGCAAAGAGTACCCTAGAATGCAATTCGTTAGTTAAATGATCATGCGCTGCACATATCAACTAACATCTTATCTAAGTATTTTTGGCTGCTCATGAAATTAATGTGCCACAGTCCAAGAAAGAAGCCTCCTCACCCAAGCAGTTAGTTTTGATTCCAAGAAATTAAGGGGCCATTTTCTTAGCTCAGAATATTCAACAGGTGGGGCTGGTGGCCTCCAAAGCACAAAATACGGAATAAGAGCATATGCCCCTCCTGCAAATGATAGAATAAGAAAAGGCCACATCCGAATTTGACTCTTGCTGCTGGAAAAAATTCAGAAATCTAGTTAGATAGATCCAGAGCAAGTTAAGCAACATACCATTAAAAGGGACGAATATCCAATAGGAAAAAAAAAATGAAGGAATGAAGTTACCTTCTGGCGGTGGGAACTAAAAGCATGCTATAGACCACGGGCCATAAGCCCATCATATACCACAAAGCTACCAATACTTGATTCATTTTGTAGCCATCATCTCCTTTCAAATTCAGAAGCTTTCCAACGAAATAAATGTCTGTGACCTAGAATTTTCCCGCAGAAATGCAACATTGCAACACAACACAGGTATATATTTAGAAATAAGAAAAAAACAAAAAGTCATCGCTATGCATACCGGTTGCTGGTCTGGAGCGAGGGCGATAACATAGTACATGAGGCCAGACCAGAATAAAAACAGCAAGAAAGAAGTGGTCCAGTCCCTCTCTGATGGATCATTACCGCCACCATCTCCACCATCAGCAACGAGTTCATTTTCCTCGGGAGAAGAAGTAAGAACCGAAACTTTCGGATTTTGAGTGTTGTTTAATGAACACCGGCGTAATAAACGCAGTTCACCCTTTCTCTGCCTAATGCGAAGAGGAGACGTTTTAGACTTTCTCAAATGGAAATCGGATTCAGCAAAAGAGAAATTGACCGGAGATTTGGTTATTAACTTCACGAGAGAGAATCCGCATTTGAGCGGCCGAGAAAAGTTGCAAAAACAAACTGCACCGCAACTCGCTATCAGCATCCTTCTTATTCGCGACTTCAAAAACCTTACCTCCGCGGACGGAGAATAACGAATTCTACAGCGTCTTTCCTCCTCCGCGCGAAATTGTGATGAGATAAGACTAGTGTTCTGAAACGTACGCCGGTTAAATATGTCAAATAAATAATAATAATAATAATAATCAATGCATTTTCAATTCTAAAATAAAATTGATATATTTCATCTAATCGGGTCTGGTCGTTTTCTCCGTTTCCACCGGATTTTCTTCACCACGAGGCCTACCGTTATCATCGCTTGCAGGCGTTTCTTCATGATTCCAGTTGGAACTCTTGATGGCGGAGGAAACTTCTTCTGCATTGCTCCTAATCTCTGCATCATCATCGCCTTCATGTATTTCCGCAGCAGCAGTAGTAGCAATCGTTCCTCTAGGCGTTTCTTCTTCATTATTCCAGTTCGATCTCTTGATGGAAGAGGAATCTTCTTCCACATTACTCTCTGCATCATCGCCTTTCTGTGTTTCTGCAGCAGCAGCAATCTCGGAACGAGCATCATCAGCAGCCGCCGGCTTGACCTTTAACTCAAACGGACCGAGGTTGGCTTCAATTTCTTTCACCATATAGGTTAAGGATCGTGCATCGGAAGCCGATGCTAATTTGGTAGGAGAAGATAACTGCTTAGGGCAAAAGAAGAAGAGTGAGCAAGGAGAATAATTTCAGGAGAATAATTTCAGTGAGCGGGTATAACCTTGATCACTTCATCAGCCCTATGGTTGAGATCTTGCGACGAAGCCTCCTTGTGAAGGAGCTGCAAAACGTGTACAAGATGAGTTGTTAGAGCATCCAGCCGGTGCTCATCAATTCTGCAGTTGGGAACGGAGGCTGTGCATCCCACGGAATAGAAAGGGCACTTGACGAGTTTCATGGGACAGACGGTTATGCAATGCCTGTCCATCTCGCGCCTCATGATCAAGTCCTGACAGTTCTGTTCGCATCTCAGGATCTTGAAGGGGCAGTTGGAATCGTGATTCTCGCCCTGGCCTGCGCTGAATGTGGCGTTGCATCCCTCATTTGAACAAGTCACGGCCCTGAAATAGCAGCTCAGACTGTGTTGTTCCGCCTCCTCCGGATGGTTGAACTTCATGTTGCAGTGGTATGATCCCTTGAAATCTACGTTCTTGAGGAGGGTTCGAACCACGGATTCCCTTCTGTTCAGTAACCAGAAGCCACTCATCTCCATCTCCTGGACGAAATCGTCGATCCTGTCCTCTCGCCTCTCACTCAGTACCCATGCCGACACTTTGCTGAAGAAGTTTCTTTTCGAGGTGGCAAAGTCATCCACGAAATCGGATATGATGTCATAAGGGTCATCCGAGGCAGGATCATCATCCAGCACCATGGACTCTGCCACGAAAGTTTCACTTCTCGTTACCAGATAATCTACCATCTCTCTTCTTATGTCCACGGCCACCGAAGCCGGGCTACGGAATATCCCGCCGGTGGTGTTGTCGACGCAGGCAGAGGCTAATCCGGGGAGTAATTCTTGCGCTATTTTGTGGACTATGTCTGCATCATAAAGGTTGCAATGGTATGCAGCGCCTTTATCTTGGTCCGGTCTCAGGTCATTGTCATCATCAGCAGGAGGATTCATAGCTGCGGGTGGGATCAAGGAAAACAAAACACAATCTTGCATAGGCGAAAATGGAAAACAAGAATAATTCCTTTTACCTTCAAACCCCCCATGCCCCTGAAAATGTCAAAGAAGATGGCCATCACACCCTCATTTAGGCAAATCAGAAAATGTCAATCCCATGCCCTGAAAATTTGCCAAGGAGGTTGTTGGAGTTAATTCTGAGCCACGAGATTGTAATGGAAAGGTCCATGTTGGCCTTGGGTCAATCACTATCCGGTTCTGACTCCGAATCATAGCTTTCTTCATCAGGGATTTCTTCTTCAAGATCATCGTCGTCGTCGTCAGCAGGCAAGTAATCGTCCACATTCTGGGGCAACAACATCTCCTTCGCCTTGTCCCGATAAATCAATCCGTTTCGCATGACCCAGAGGAGCTTATCTCTGTATCTGGCAATGGGGTGAGGATCAACCAGCCTCCCACGCTGATAACCCTCCCTCAACGCCACAGTCGTCGTCTTACATTTCAGGCTGAGATAGAATATTCCGGGGTATCTCGTGAATATTCTGGTGAACCTGTGTGGGAGATTCAGTTCCTCCCTCAAGCTCCTCAAGTAGTTCCTCTTGGTCTTCTTGTGGATGGTCAAGAAAAGAAACTCGTGGAGAACGCCGACCACCCTCTTCTCCATCAGATCGCTGCTGGGATCGATTCCCTGAGAATCTTCGTACGGAGAAATGTAGGGAAGTTTCTGGAACTCCTCCATCCATGCTTTAACCTTATTCCGACTGCCATATCCTCTGGGGAAGCTCATCGGAAACTGTAAAGCTGCCTTGCCCCTCTTGAAATCTCTGTATCCTTCATGAGCATCCTCCTCCTTCTCATTCATCTTCTGCAGCGTGGACACTGAGAATTCCTCCGACCAATCCACGAGCCTTAAACAGTTGGATCCGTGAGTGCCCTTCACCACACGGAAGTGGTTCGGATGGTTTCTAATCAGCCCAGTTGCATAGTCGTCCGGCAATCCGAGGTCCCATTTCAGTGGGTGCAGCGAGTGCAACGGCAGCATTCTGCTCTTGGTCATCATCAGAACCCTGCAGAGTCGCTCCACAGCGTCGGCTTCGGAATCCTGGTGGATCTTCTTTTCGATCTCCTGTATCGTCTCCCCAAGTTGGGTGAGCTTGAAACAAGGCAGGGAGGGGTACCTGGGATGGGGGTACTCCTCGAACAGCGAGGGGTACCTTCGGATGAAGCGGAGGGTGGGAACGGTGAGGCCCAACAGTTTTTGGGTATCGGAAAGGGTTTTCGCGGTTAGGTAAGACGCCGGGGAGCGGGAGATTGCGTCTTTCAGGAGACAGGCGGCTTTTACGTCCGTTTGAACGTCGATGATGTGGTCCAGGGAGCGATTCTTCACCCATTTCAGCCGAACTTTCGCGATTGTTCGGCTGTGGAGCGGCCATTTTGGAATCGGATTGCGGAACATCGCTCTGCAGACTCCGCGAAAGACGGAGGGAGATTCTACTATTAATGGGCCTGTAATTGGCCCGTGGGCTCACAATTTGATGGGCTATTTATGGAAGACGTCCGACCCGATTCGAAAGGATTCATCTCGATGGCGGCGCAGGTACTCTCCGGCGCAAAATACGGCGATGCGCTTACCGTCGTCGGGATATCTTTCTGTACTGCGGTTGTCTGCGAAGCAATTTCATGGCTGCTTATCTACCGCACTTCATCCTATAAATCCCTGATGTCGACCATCGACAAAGCCTCCAAAAAGCTCGAGACTATGAAAACCTCTGATGCAAACTCAAATATCCTCAAGAAATCGTCTAAGACCAAGAAGATGGATCGGGTGGAGACATCCTTGAAGGAATCGAGTCGCGATCTGTCCATGTTCAAATTCAAATCCGGCGCAGTTGTTGCCCTGGTTCTGTTCATGGTCTTCGGATTGCTCAACAGTCTTTTTGAGGGCAAGGCAGTCGCTAAGATTCCTTTTGTGCCGATCAGATTGGTGCAAAAGATGAGTCATAGGGGGTTGCCTGGGGATGATATGACCGATTGCTCCATGGCCTTCTTGTACTTGTTGTGTTCTATCAGTATAAGGACTAATTTGCAGAAGCTTTTAGGTTTCGCACCCCCGCGTGGGGCTGCCGGTGCTGGACTCCTCTTCCCGATGCCTGATCCCAAAGCTAGCTAGCTAATGGTAACACTTTGAATCCAGTCTCTTGAATAATATCTATTCGTATTTACTATTTACATTAGATTTAGAGCATGTCATACTAGACTGTCAATCACGTGGTTGTTTTCATGCCTGAATTTTGTTTGCTTTCACCTGTTGAGTTTCCGCACGTTTTCCACTATTGAAAACAGTGATCTTTGTACTCTACGTTTTCTGAAAACATGCTTTTCTTAACTTGCCCCCACGCTGTGGTATTTAGAATTGACTTGTGTTTGTTTGTTATTGCTGTAGTCGGGGATTATGTTAACCGATGGACAGCCCCAATTTGCTTTCACTCGCGGGGATGGATGGATGCTGTTAGAAGTCATCATTTAGAGCTTTTGGAATAATTTGGTTATCAAGTCATGAAGTCGTCTGTACTGTTGATCTCATGGAATTGTGAACAAAAAGCATGCTGATCCTTTGAATCGCTTGGTTAAAAACACTTGAATGGTCTTTTTTATTTTTTACACTAGACATTGCTGTCTGTGGTTCAGGTTGTCGAACTCGTTTCCTTTGAAACCTTGACTGATATTCGTGTCCTTGGGATCTGAAAGGAGTGAACATCATGGTCGCTTTTGCATTGGGGTTAAGAGTTGGGCTGTCATGATTTTTTTTTAACATGAATCAAATCTTGTTGATGTGCAGATATGGACAGGCAGAGGTCAGTTGGAGTCCTTCAAAGTTGGATTGGCCCTTCATTTCTTGTGGATTATAGGAGAAGAAAAATAAAAGCTGACAATATATGCATTTGAAGGATGGAATGTAAAAGAAGGCAGATGGGGGGCCGTTCCCGTTCCTATTTGGGACCATTTGGAAAAGCAGAGGCAACAGTGGGACAACAATGGAATGGAAACCTAAAGTAGAGAGAGAGAGAGAGAGAGAGAGAGAGGCCCACCAGCCACCATGGAAGGAAGAATAGGTTCATGTGTTTGAAGAGCATGGTATTCCTCGTAGTTACGGCATAAATGGTCTTATAAAGGAAAATCCCACGTTCATCGGGTGATGTTAATGGAGGGGAGAAGGAATATCGGTCCAAACTTAGCTTGGGATCAATCGGGGATGGTGATATTTCACTAGCCAAAATCAATGAAGCTGTCGGGCGAGTGCAGTGAAATTGGAGTTGGCAGTCGCTGTTGCATGGGTGGACCATTGGACTACTCGCACATGAATGGAGTTAGTGAACTGTGGACAGGGAAGAAAGG